>JBAIZL010000002.1:198425541-198528041 GCA_036971475.1 Prosapia bicincta
TATTATTTGTTTTCAAGGCTTAGACTTTACACAGACACCATAAAACATTAAACAATTTTAAAATAATATCTACGATTATATAAGTGTTTTTTCAGTCCAACCTGAAGAAAATTCAAGCGTGAAACCCTCACAAAACAGTCCTGTATGCAATTATTACTTCACGCTGGAAGCACATAATTTTGTTTTTATAATTCTCACGACGTTATAAAACTAACTTACATAAAACCCACATACTTTACCTGTTGTAAACAAGTTCGGACTGCCTGTTACGTCACTGGCTAACTGTTATAGCTGCGCACTGAACCAACGCGCAGCTTATGCGGAATACACATTTATCGCGGAGTCTTTATTAAAGATATAACAGAGTTTAAAATGAAAAATAATTTATAGTGAAAATCCGTAGTAACAATGATTAATACCATAGATTTAAAACATATATAAATGAAATACAGAAGCTATAACTGGAGAATGAAACAATTAGTGGCATAATAAACGAAAGATATATGCAACAAATGACAGGTATACAAAACCTAAATAGAAAAGTGAGAATTCTGTACTGATTTGTTGTCTACCATGATGTTATGAAAAAACTGTGTTTACAGTACTTGGATGACGCATATATAAAGACATCGGAAAACATACGTTTCATAGTTCTTAATAGACCCTTCTTCACTTCTGCTAGGAATATGTTTACACATTTGAGTTAATTTTTCTCTATTTCCTTACATTACAATATTTCTCTTTATTGACGCGTTTCGGAATAACTCCATTATCAAAACTTTATTAGTAGTACTTTAAATAGGGAGTACTATTAAAAATTTGAAAATGGAGTTATTTTGAAACGCGTCTACAAAGAAAAATATTATAATGTTAGGAAGGGCAGAAAAATGTACTCAAATGTATACATTTTATACGTTTAAATATATTTTTACAAATTATTTGAGATATGCATGCCTCTGAGCGGAGTTAAAAGGAATGAGAATTGGTACAGTAACTTGTGTTGGTGGTACAGTGGTGTTCTTTACAAAATTTTGAGTTTAGCTACATTTTTTTAATCTGCCCTATATCGTAACCTTCTCTTCTTGGGCTTTGAGGTTATTTTAACCCTACATTTTTAATACTTTACAAAATACTTTTTAAGCGATTTTTGGTTGAGTTTTTCCAAAATAAACAAAAGAGTTAGACGTGTAACTACCTATATAGTAATGGGAGAAATGTTGATCATTTGTGCCTGATTGCTAACCCAAATTAGTCCGCCGATGTCAACTTTGACTCCGTTAGACGATAGAGCGTGCTAATTTTACAATCCAATTACCGTTTAGTCGTTTTGCTATATAGTACTACACATATCACAAGCATTAGTTTCACTCTATGACGTGTGATGCAGTTAAACACGTATATGGTGTTTACAAATAATGAGATCTGTGAAGCGATGAGGCGAAGAATAACTCGTTAATTTAATTCAATATTCCCTCCGACGTTTCACGCATTTCACTCTCGGCCGTTCACTTCGGCTAACTTCTTTTCATCTTTACAAAATTACAAAAAAAAAAACAAACACGGCGCAAGTAATGGGATCGGTTAAGGCTCTTTCCGTCCCAACATAGAGGTTGTGCGGAGGTTATGTTTAAATAAATTTCAAACGTTTTATTCCTATACATTCAGAAATATCGTTTATATATGTATATATATATATATATCACTTTCACTATATGTACGTAAACATGAATCTTACTTGGTATATATGCGAGTTATCTTTCAAAGATTGATAGTATCTTCATTGGAGTTTAGTTGATGCTCGACAATGAAGATACTATCAATCTTTGAAAGATAACTCGGAAAAATACCAAGTAAGATTCATGTTTAAGTATATATAGTGAAAGTGATAAGTGAATACAAGAAAACAGTGTTGCAAAATTATTGTTTTATATATATATATATATATATATATATATATATATATGAAAAAAATAAGACAAAAACAAATGCAAAAGTAATTTATTGAATTATACAACTCAAAGCTTACCGTTGGCAAACAGTACCAACATCATCGTTGTTGGTACTGTTTGCTAAACGAAAAGCTTTGAATTGTATAATTCAATAAATAATTTTTGTATTTGTATTTGTCGTATTTTTTTCATTGATACACAAGAATTCATATTACACACACACACACACACACACACACACACACACACACACACACACACACACACACGCACACGCACACGCACACGCACACGCACACAGACACACAGACACACAGACACTCACAGACACACACAGACACACACAGACACACACAGACACACACAGACACACACACACACACACACACACACACACACACACACACACACACACACACACACACACACACACACACACACACATACACACACACACACACACACACACACACACACAGACACACACAGACACACACAGACACACACAGACACACACAGACACACACACACACACACACACACACACACACACACACACACACACACACACACACACACACACACACACACACACACACACACACACACACACACAGACACACACAGACACACACAGACACACACACACACACACACACACACACACACACACACACACACACACACACACACACACACAGACACACACAGACACACACAGACACACACAGACACACACAGACACACACACACACACACACACAGACACACACAGACACACACAGACACACAGACACACAGACACTCACAGACACACACAGACACACACAGACACACACAGACACACACAGACACACACACACACACACACACACACACACACACACACACACACACACACACACACACACACACACACACACACACACACACAGACACACACAGACAGACACAGACACACACAGACACACACAGACACACACACACACACACACACACACACACACACACACACACACACACACATATATATATACTTTGCAACACTGTTTTCTTGTATTCACTTATCACTTTCACTATATGTACTTAAACAAGAATCTTACTTTGTATTTATGCGAGTTAACTTTTAAAGATTGATAGTATCTCCATTATCGAGCATCACTGACCGTAGGTTCTAGTAGACTGCATTTATTATATATATATATATAACGTATGTTTTTATGTATATTATTCAAAACAACTGAGGATATCAAATACAAGAATTATTTATTAATTTTATGTTATTCAAACCTATTGTCATCTTACTCTACCATTTCAGTAATGCAATAATGTAAGTATACAACACATGTTAAATCAGAATCAGCATTGTTGCCAAATTTATATATATTAAATATGGTGATATGTTTTCTTGTAATATAGTTAATAAATTAAAAATATATCAAAAACAAGGATACTTTTAATGAATATATTTATTCAAAGGTTTTCGCCGATAAAATAGTACCAGCATCTTCGGGAAAATATTTTATTAGATAATTATTTTCCTGAAGATGCTGGTACTATTTTATCGGCGAAAAGCTTTGAATAAATATATTCATTAAAAGTATTCTTGTTTTTGAAATATTTTTAATTTAATAATTATATATATATATATATATATAATACTTGTCTAATATATTGACTTGTTAATTAATTGATCTATATTTATCAAATTCACGCTCCAGGGGCTGTTTAATTACATTTTAAAATTAACAAATATGCTAGACGTCTCTTCTTTTGTTACGTAATTCTTGTCCAACTATTTCAGGTGCCTCTAATATTTCTCTCGTACAGACACTGTTTATTGTCAAGTTACCACATCGTTCTTCCCTCAGGCAAGGCGCTACGGTTAGGCTTACCAGTGAAGCGAATGTCATGAACGGAAACCCAGTACAAACTTACGCTTTTTATCTGCACAATTTACTCAACACAATTCTCAACAAACCAATGAGGAAGCTGTATTTAGTGACGTAAACTAGCAGGTAATCTATACGTGATCATATGATGGCGCATCCACTCATTAAAATTACTCAATGCAAGCAAAAACTTTTCCGTCACGAATAAAATAAAACGGACCGGAATGTTTGTACAATCTTTCCTGCAGACAGTTCAACGGGAATACGAACAAAGTTTTGTAATGTTCTCCAGTTGTACAAAAAACTTTGTTTTGCCGCATAAATTTGTAAAAAAAATTTGATAGTCAAAGGCAGATTAACAGAAGGAAAAATTTAGTGAAAAATGTGTAGCTTTTTATATAGGTGATAAAAAATTTACTGATTAGAAAAACTCATATAACAGATTCTATTGAATTTGGTTCTTGAAAAGTGTCAAACCTTAATGATTTTTTCACTTAAACAATTGGAATAAAATATATCTTCATTACTAATTCATACTGAATTAGCAATTGTAAGATTTATGAAAATATAGATTTTTTCATTAACTGATAAACATTAATATTTTAGTGTAATAACGTGAATTACAGAAAGTAATATAACCTAAGTGGAAAAAACAGCTGTTGTACGCAGTTACTACATAATTTAACTAAATTTCAGAATATATGGATAATTGCTTTTTAAGATTTAATTAATATAACCTATCTAAATAGCCGAAAGTGGAGGAAAACAGATGTTAGTGTTAACCAACTCCATTATAGGTTGGCAATCTTCTTTAAAATGCTCCCTTCTTAGGTGATATGTAATTCTAACTGGAAATGGCACTTTCCCATTCCAAAAAAGTTTGAGACGCGATAAAAAAGCTTTCATATCTAAATGGGCTATGGATAATTTCGACTTGGATATTTGAGGGCAATGGGTACAATCTTATGTGTTTTTAAAGTACATAAAATAAAAAGATTAAATATAATAAAATTCTTCCGAATCGATTTTAAACAATTTTTGGCAGGTGTTATGGATAGCTGTGGACTATGTAATTGAAAAATAGTTAAACATTAAACCACAAATATCTTAACCCACCACTAGGCTTCTCTGCAATCCTCGCCTTGTCCTAACCCGCCGCACATCTTACTGCGTGTAGCAATCGTCTCCGGGCTTCTCTGCAATCCCCGCCTGACCTAACCCCCCGCACATCTTACTGCGTGTGGCAATCCTCTCCAACCTTCTCTGCAATCCTCGCCTTGTCCTAACCCCCCGCACATCTTACTGCGTGTAGCAATCGTCTCCGGGCTTCTCTGCAATCCCCGCCTGACCTAACCCCCCGCACATCTTACTGCGTGTGGCAATCCTCTCCAACCTTCTCTGCAATCCCCGCCTGACCTAACCCCCCGCACATCTTACTGCGTGTAGCAATCGTCTCCGGGCTTCTCTGCAATCCCCGCCTGACCTAACCCCCCGCACATCTTACTGCGTGTGGCAATCCTCTCCAACCTTCTCTGCAATCCCCGCCTGACCTAACCCCCCGCACATCTTACTGCGTATGGCAATCGTCTCCGGGCTCCTCTGCAATCCCCGCCTGGCCTAACCCGCCGCACGTCTTACTGTGTATGGCAATCATCTCCAACCTTCTCTGCAATCCCCGCCTGACCTAACCCCCCGCACATCTTACTGCGTGTGGCAATCCTCTCCAACCTTCTCTGCAATCCCCGCCTGACCTAACCCCCCGCACATCTTACTGCGTGTGGCAATCCTCTCCAACCTTCTCTGCAATCCCCGCCTGACCTAACCCCCCGCACATCTTACTGCGTGTGGCAATCCTCTCCAACCTTCTCTGCAATCCCCGCCTGACCTAACCCCCCGCACATCTTACTGCGTATGGCAATCGTCTCCGGGCTCCTCTGCAATCCCCGCCTGACCTAACCCCCCGCACGTCTGACTGCGTGTAGCAATCGTCTCCGGGCTTCTCTGCAATCCCCGCCTGACCTAACCCCCCGCACATCTTACTGCGTGTGGCAATCCTCTCCAACCTTCTCTGCAATCCCCGCCTGACCTAACCCCCCGCACATCTTACTGCGTATGGCAATCGTCTCCGGGCTCCTCTGCAATCCCCGCCTGGCCTAACCCGCCGCACGTCTTACTGTGTATGGCAATCCTCTCCAACCTTCTCTGCAATCCCCGCCTGACCTAACCCCCCGCACATCTTACTGCGTATGGCAATCCTCTCCAACCTTCTCTGCAATCCCCGCCTGACCTAACCCCCCGCACGTCTGACTGCGTATGGCAATCGTCTCCGGGCTTCTCTGCAATCCCCGCCTGACCTAACCCCCGCACATCTTACTGCGTATAGTAATCGTTTCCGGTCTTCCCTGCAATCCCCGCCTGACCTAACCCCCCGCACGTCTGACTGCGTGTAGCAATCGTCTCCGGGCTTCTCTGCAATCCCCGCCTGACCTAACCCCCCGCACATCTTACTGCGTGTGGCAATCCTCTCCAACCTTCTCTGCAATCCCCGCCTGACCTAACCCCCCGCACATCTTACTGCGTATGGCAATCGTCTCCGGGCTCCTCTGCAATCCCCGCCTGGCCTAACCCGCCGCACGTCTTACTGTGTATGGCAATCATCTCCAACCTTCTCTGCAATCCCCGCCTGACCTAACCCCCCGCACATCTTACTGCGTGTGGCAATCCTCTCCAACCTTCTCTGCAATCCCCGCCTGACCTAACCCCCCGCACATCTTACTGCGTGTGGCAATCCTCTCCAACCTTCTCTGCAATCCCCGCCTGACCTAACCCCCCGCACATCTTACTGCGTGTGGCAATCCTCTCCAACCTTCTCTGCAATCCCCGCCTGACCTAACCCCCCGCACATCTTACTGCGTGTGGCAATCCTCTCCAACCTTCTCTGCAATCCCCGCCTGACCTAACCCCCCGCACATCTTACTGCGTATGGCAATCGTCTCCGGGCTCCTCTGCAATCCCCGCCTGACCTAACCCCCGCACATCTTACTGCGTATAGTAATCGTTTCCGGTCTTCCCTGCAATCCCCGCCTTGTCCTAACCCCTCGTACATCATACTGCGTGTGGCAATCATCTCCAACCTTCTCTGCAATCCCCGCCTGACCTAACCCCCCGCACATCTTACTGCGTGTGGCAATCCTCTCCAACCTTCTCTGCAATCCCCGCCTGACCTAACCCCCCGCACATCTTACTGCGTATGGCAATCATCTCCGGGCTCCTCTGTAATCCCTGCCTGACCTAACCCCCCGCACATCTTACTGTGTATGGCAATCATTTCCTATCTTCTCTGCAATCCCCGCCATGTCCTAACCCCCGCACACCCTATTGCTTGTGGCTTTCGTTCTCCGGGCTTCTGTGCAATCCCTGCCTGACCTAACCCAGCACACATCTTACTGCGTGTGGCAATCGTCTCCGGGATTCTCTTCAATCCCTGTCTGACCTGACCCAGCACACATCTTACTGCGTGTGGCAATCGTCTCCGGGCTTCTCTGCAATCCCTGCCTGACCTAACCCACCGCACATCTTACTGCGTGTAGTAATCGTTTCCAGTTTTCTCTGCAATCCTCGCCTTGTCCTAAACCTCCACACATCTTACTGCGTATGGCAATCGTCTCCAGGCTTCTTTGCAATCCCCGCCATATCCTAATCCACCGTACATCTTACTGCGTGTGGCAATCGTCTGCGGGTTCCACTGGAATCTCTGCTCTACCAAATCCCCTTCACATTATACTGCGTGTGGCAATCTTCTCCAGGTTTCTATGCAATCCTTGACTTACCTAATCCCTTGCACATCTTACTGCGTGTGGAAATCGTCGCCGGACCTCTATGCAATCCCTGCCTTACCTGCCCCAGCACATCTTACTGTGTGTGGCATTCGTTTCCGGGCTTCTCTGCAATCCCCGCCTTGTCCTAACCCACCGCACATCTTTCTGTGTGTGGTAATTGTCTATGGTGGTTCCGCTATTAAAGTTTCTGTTTGTTATTTACCGCAGGGTTTTCTTGACGTATGCTCGTCACTTCCGCTTGGTAACTACATTCCCGGCCGTTGCTGGCGCTGTATAAGGCATTACGAGTCTTGTAAATTACTTTACCTTTCTACAACCACATATAATTTCCAATTTAAGAGACCAATAATGGCTTTTTTAAACTTTAGACTATGGATCTTGGTGCAAATTTAGAGACGTTCCAAAGCTGCCACAATCTGGATTCCTCCAATTCTTTTTTAGTACAAACACTTCACCCCTATAATTTTTAGAAAATGTTTTTGACGTAGTATTTTTCGTCAATTTACATCCTGAAGGGCAGATACCGTAAGATTTTGTATACTATTAGAAAATTTAAGTTACATTTTTCACTCATAATTTTAATGTTTTAAAGAGTATTGGAAGGAGGTGGAAACTGTTAAACTCAAATTAGCTCCAGAAGTCGGAAAACAAATGGCAAATGAACCTATGATTGGCAGTATTAGATTTGCATTAAAAATGCGTTGTTTTGAATGATTCGGGTGCATGTAAAAGGTTAAAACACAAACTTTAGAAAAGTTACAAGCCGTCATCAATCTAGATAAACCAACCCAATCCTTGATGACTATCTCGTGCTTTCTATGAGGTATTTTGGGTGCGACCTCGTCCCACACCCCGGGGCGCTGCTAGCTTAACCATTTCCTTCAAGGTTTCGACAGTAGTGCATTATCTATTTTATCACCAAAGTGTCAAGGTTGTACTTGGATAATTTGAATTTCGAAATTAAATAAATGGCGGCTGCCATAAGAATCCGGAAATATTTGTTGGGAGTTACAGTAACACACACACACACACACACACACACACACACACACACACACACACACACACACACACACACACACACACACACACACACACACACACACACACACACACACACACACACACCACACACACACAGACACAAACACACACACACACACACACACACACACACACACACCATTAATAAGTGTTCAAAGAGTTTATATACAATGAGAAAGAGAAACTGAAGTTTGTTGCCACTAAAGTAACAGCTATGTGGATAATTTAATTATAAATTTCTTTTTAATTTGCGAATATTTCGTAGTTTTAATAAATGTTATGGTTCAAGCTTTAGGCTTACTTACCTGTAAAGGGATACTATTTATGCCTATTTTCCAGATTTTAATTCCAAGGTTAGCAGGCAGCGAGGTAAACATTATTACAGCTCGGAGTAAGTTTGACTTGAATAAACAATTCTTGTAACGTTACGTCCCCTTAAAATCCCTGCGTTTGTCGACCTTGCTGTTATAATGGAATGTTGTGGTATTAACTAAATCCGTTCCGTGCTTCGAGAGTGAAATTAAATTTCTTTTTAGCGTGTGGCAAATATTTTAAGATATTAGGAGCCAAAATGACAGCAACTCAACCATTAATCATTGGAGAAAGTCAACTGTGAAAAGTTAAGCGTGTTTAGTGTATGCAAACGTATGTGAAATTTTGAAAACTGTTTTAGTCGATTAATATTGAAACAACAATTAAAAGGAGAATTCAATGTAACAGAACTTACGTCGGAAAGGAAATAGAAAGCTGGGAACTGACGGAAGGGAGAAGTGGCACAAAGAGCGTAATTAACGGCCGCGGGTTGCAAGGGCGTAAGGGAACTGTGTCAGGTTGGGTAGAAAGTTATTTCAGTGTGTAAAAGGAGCGAACGCTCTCTTAAAGACCCAGTAGAAACCCTGTACTGAGGGTTCGATGCATTCGATGCATTTGTCGAATGTTGGACTGTTTTAGGTGAAATCAGTGAATACAAACCCACCGTTATACGGTACGAAAATAACACGTCAGTTCCAAATATATTAAAATAATGTAACTTCATGTGTGAAGTAGAATATAAAATCGGGAATGCAATTAACGTCACAATATCAACGTCACCAATTTTAAAATTTAAATTATGTAATAAACTAAATATATGGTTAGTTATGAGCTTGTGTTGTTCATTAAATTGCTGGATTTATATAGGGGCAGTACCGTTGGAGATGTCTCTTTCTCTCTCTCCCCCGTCTTCCCCCTCTCTCTCCATGTGTCTCTGTTCGGGGGTCTGTCTGTGTGTATTTGGGCTTCTACAGTCTCTTTCTACCTGTCGTTCTGCCTCTCTCTCTCTCTCTCTCAAGCACACAGACACACACACACACACACACTCTCTCTCTCTCTCAGACGCGCGCTCACTCTCTCACTCTCTCTCTTTCTCTCAGACGTAAACACACACATACACACTCTTTCCTCAGACGCAAAAAATACACACAAACAAGAAAATTTCCCCGTCAACGTTCTAGCAAATATCTCTGTTTGACGGTATGTATGTGTGCGTTCACCTCCCATCTCTGTCTACGCTTCGATCTGCTTTCTCTCTTTCTTTCTCTCCCTCTCTTTCCATGTGTCACTGGTTGCCGAACTGTCTGTATGTTTGCGCTTCTCCAGTCTCTGTCTACCTGTCGTTTACTGCTCTCTCTCTCTCTCTCTCTCTCTCTCTTCCTCTATCTCCATGTGTCTCTGTATGACGGCCTGTCGGTGTGTGTTTGCGCATCTCCAGTCTCTCTCTCTCTTTCTCTTTCCCTCTATCTGTCTCTTTTTCTCCATATGTCTCTGTTTGACGGCTTGTCTGTGTGTGTTTGCGCTTCTCCCATCTCTGTCTCTCTGTCATTCTGCCTCTCTCTCTCTCTCTCTCTCTCTCTCTCTCTCTCTCTCTCTCTCTCTCTCTCTCTCTCTCCATATGTCTCTGTTTGACGGAATCTCTGTGTGTGTTTGCGCTTCTCCCATCTCTGTCTACCTGTCATTCTGCCTTTTTCTCTCTTTCCATGTGTCTCTGTTTGACGGCCTGTCTGTGTGTGTTTGCGCTTCTCCCATCTCTGTCTACCTGTCTTTCTGCCTTTCTCTCTCACTCCATGTGTCTCTGTTTGACAGCCTGTCTGTGTGTGTTTGCGCTTCTCCCATCTCTGTCTACCTGTCATTCTGCCTTTCTCTCTCTCTCTCTCTCTCTCTCTCTCACCATGAGTCTCTGTTTGACGGCCTGTCTGCTTGTGTTCGCCCTTCTCCCATCTCTGTCTATCTCTCTATGTACCTCTCCATCTCTTTGGTTTCACAACAAGAACGTGCTGGAGGTAAAGTTTAATAAGACTAAAGACGATTCTGGACATAAAAAAAACATCCACACGAGTTAAATGCTTACTTAATAACACCAAGTGGCTCATCGGTTCACTCTTTAATCTTCTTACTTCTTCCTGCTACACTGAGGTTTAAGGAGAGACCAAACTATAGTTCCTAAGCCACGTAAGTCTACTCAGACACTAGACTCTGCAACCGTGATGACGCCATCCCTCCCTGCGTACCAGGCCATGAGGGTTATACCTTTACTCTAACCCTCTAATTACTGTACTAACAATTATTTCCTTAACCTTAACCGTATAAGGTAATTAATCGATCAAATCGGACAAATTAACTAAACTCTGAGACCTATTGTTTTAAGCTAATTTATATACCTATATATTCCCCCGTGACTTACTCTCAATTAGTTTTAATAAAACAATTTAAACAGTTTTTCTGAAGATCGAAATCGTAGGTTTTTTATTTTAAAACACCAAACCTTTCAACAGACCTATAAAAATATTAGCTAATAATCTGACGATACATGAAGGCTAAAGACAGATTGGGTTGAGAGGGGAAAACGAAAGACCACTTTCCTGTTCTTCGAAACAAGTAGACCTAAGTAGTGCATCACGCTCGTGAGGTCATACATCGACGAAGATCTAGAAATCTCGATTTTTTCACCCGTCATTAACTCTCTCTCTATATAGTTTCTGCAAAAAGAAATCGTCAATTATAGAGCGAATACTGAGTTCGTTGAACTGTGCGCCAAAAAAATCTCCGTCACAGTTTATGTTCACATTTGAACGCACTTATTTCCAGTTCCAGAAGCAACGAATCGGATCTAGCAAAAGGAGTAATTAAATCAATTAAGTTCAGTCGTACATTACAGCGTAAGGAAGTAAGGTACTGTATAGTTCCTGTGTTAGTGGTATATAATACAACTTCCGGCATCAGTGCTGAGATATACGGGAGGCACTGGCCGACAACATATGCAAAGGAAGTGGGCTGTAGCATTAGGCCTAATAGGGCAGCCGGTAGTTGTAGCAAATCAGCAGTACACAGTTACAAAAGCAAAAGGCAATGCAATTATTCACAAATTATACGTTTCCATAAAATAGAAGCACACTTTCCCAGTTCATCTGTACATCCATTCAAGGTATACCATACAGATGCATTAAATGTTCCATGCAAAACTTTAAAAGCTAATTTTGCTATCTATACTCGTTTTCTTCCTTGTTCTTTGGTTCTCTCTTTACATGTCTGTTTTACATCGAATTACGGCCCTTTCCTACCATAAAATATTTACACTATCTTTCTCTATTGATAATTGGTGTTTTGAATACTCGTCTCCCCTACATTTTTATACACTTCCCCATTTTATTTTCTTCTCCTAATTTTCTCTTCATGTGTGGTGTCCATTCTATTTTCATATTGGTTTCTTCCCGCTGCCTTACCATTCTCGAACTCTTCTCTAATTGTATAATTTATTGTTTCTATTGGTCATATTTTTATTCTCTTTCTGTCTTTGTTTCGCAGATATAATCTCTATCTGCTCTTAACCACTGGAGATGAATGTCTGATGGCTGCCGTCTCTCCTGTTTACGTTCAAATCCCCAGTCTGAGTCCTAGGTAACACCAGCCGGGAAAGGATGAAGGTCCGATTGCTCTACCTGCACCGAACCCATAAGAGGGGTATTCTGTTAGGGTAGTGCTGGATGAGTAGTTTGAGTATTCGTCCCGACCCCAGGGACCACAGCCATCACACCTCTCGGCCCGGGAGATTCAAATAAATTTTAGATTGGATTTACGGGGAGCAGGAGTTCGTTTGATACTGATTCTCTACAGCGCGGAGCAAGTCAGATATGTCAACTTCCATAGACGTCAGACACGAGCTAGACAGCTACCTCCGTATTTTATTGTACTTGCAGCGAGCGTTCAAAGTTATTTTTTCTTCACTCTCCAAATTTCGCAACATATAGGATATTGTTGTCCACATAATAGGGCTATATAAGTATTTTGTCTATGCTAAAATAGTATTTCCCGCTGTACACTATCTTGATTTTTCCCTACGTTCAATATCAACGCCTTAGTATGAAAACATTTGCAACAACACAAGGTCTAACTGTATATATTTAAAATACGCTTACCCACTATTATTATGACAAATATTTCTATGCTAAAATAGTATTTCCCGCTGTACACTATCTTAATTTCTCCCCTACGCTTAATATCAACGCTTCAGAATGAAAACATTTGCGATGACACCAGGTCTAACTGTATATATTTAAAAATACGCTTACCCACTATTATTATGACAAATATTTCTATGCTAAAATAGTATTTCCCGCTGTACACTATCTTAATTTCTCCCCTACGCTTAATATCAACGCTTCAGAATGAAAACATTTGCGATGACACCAGGTCTAACTGTATATATTTAAAAATACGCTTACCCACTAATATCATGACAAATATTTCTATGCTAAAATAGTATTTCCCGCTGTTCATGACCTAATTTCCCCTCTTTATTATCGGTTTTGTACACCTCATTAGAGTTTTACATTACGTGAGGTTTGAATTAACGAAGTATGCTTCAATTCTCCAGTTACGGATTATTATAATATCACTATCACACTATTTATTTATTCGCCCCCGTTTAAAGTACAGTCAACACAGACGTTTACAGATATAATTGTGTGTAAATCAAGAGTACGGGAAAGCAATCGTACTGTAGAGAAACTAAATGTATAATTTTACGGTAATATAATCAGTTTGGCCGTAAAGTTAGACAGATGCCATTAAATTATACGTCGCAACAAATCCCGTCGCTCGATAACAATAGAGATAGCTGATCCGACGGAACTTATGCGAATGTCGGCTGTAGCTAACTATACACTTTTCCATGCTGTAAAAATTTAACATCATAAATTACTTCTACCAATATAACAACAGCGCCCGTAAGGGTAAAGTAGTCGCATTAATTAATGTAAGACTTTTCAAAGTGTTGCATTAGGTGCAGCTGTTGATTTTTCAATTCCTTCTACTAGTTCACACTCTCCTTACACATATCTTGCTCAAATTTTCGATTTATATTATAAAACTTTTTATTTATCCACTCAAGTTCAAATACATTTTTTTTAACTTGTAGT
Organism: Prosapia bicincta; assembly: GCA_036971475.1. NCBI lineage: Eukaryota > Metazoa > Arthropoda > Insecta > Hemiptera > Cercopidae > Prosapia > Prosapia bicincta. The sequence goes on from JBAIZL010000002.1 coordinate 198,439,719, forward strand.
GGATGACACTTGATGTTAATACAGTTGTTTTCCAAATATTAATTCATTAATTAAATTAAATAACGAATTAATTTTAGTTTCACAAAAGGCGCAAGGTATGCAGTTACATTATTTCGTCCCATTTGCCTTAAAATTAGTGATAACATATAGTTTCATAAATCAGCTGATTTTATGTTATAGGTTATGTGGTAGAACGGCTGTTTTAAAGCATAAGTCATGTTACTTTATTTACAATGAAAATATTGGAAAGAACCCCAATACCACAAAAATAATCAAAAATAACAATTAAAACAAGTTATTCAAGATTAAACCCTTATGTACATTTCGATGACCATGTCATCATCATCAGAGGGTCTTATTACAAAATTACAATCTAGCAAACAAGAAGTTACAAACTAGAGTGTCACTCTGATGATGATGACATGGTTATCGAAATGTGCATAAGGGTTTAATCTTAAGTAACCTGTTTTATTTGTTATTTTTGATTATTTTTGCGGTATTGGGGTTCTTTCTAATATTTTCATTGTAATATATTGTACCATTGTGCTCTTGATATTGTATACTTTATTTATATTAGTTGTAATTAATTAATAAAAAGTAACTAAAATAAAATTTTTCTTTGTTGACCTAAGTAGGAATAGACTTTAAATAGTTTATATTTCTTGCTTTTAATAGAAACAAAATAGTTCTAGTTTGTTTTGAAACAGTTGGATTTAAATAGATTTCTCTCTTTTTTAAGGACTGGTCGGATCTTTATGTGGCTATCCAGCAACTGGTCTCTGCATTGGAGGGTAAGTGTCTCTATAAATTAAAGTTTTGCAATGAATGTAAAATTGTTTCGTTTTAACCCTATTTTGTAATACTAGAATGTAGAACCTATTTCATAATACTAGAATGTAGAACCTATTTCGTAATACTAGAATGTAGAACCTATTTCGTAATACTAGAATGTAGAACCTATTTCGTAATACTAGAATGTAGAACCTATTTCGTAATACTAGAATGTAGAGCCTATTTCGTAATACTAGAATGTAGAACCTATTTCGTAATACTAGAATGTAGAACCTATTTCGTAATACTAGAATGTCGAACCTATTTCGTAATACTACAATGTAGAACCTATTTCGAAATACTAGAATGTAGAACCTATTTCGTAATACTAGAATGTCGAACCTATTTCGTAAAACTAGAATGTAGAACCTATTTCGTAATACTAGAATGTAGAACCTATTTCGTAATTCTAGAATGTAGAACCTATTTCGTAATACTAGAATGTAGAACCTATTTCGTAATACTAGAATGTAGAACCTATTTCGTAATACTACAATGTAGAACCTATTTCGTTTTAGCAATATTCCCTACATTGTATATAATATATGGACACCCGAGTGGGAACTTAGGCATCTATATATAACTTTACTAAATGATGGGCTAATAACATGGATAATTTTTTAAAGTTCCTTTACTAACAAAGGGTTGAGAAAAACACGGTTTTTACTTTTTCAAATTGCAACCTTTCTAAATCCTTTTAATAATTTTATTCAGTGAAAGAATTATAAAAAAAATTGGGTTTAGCTTGAAATTTAAATTTTTACAAGTCGACGACCTGATGTAGGTAATTGTCATAGAAAAGTTTGTGATTTAACAAGTTATTATTTGTGAACCCAAATGTATTATTAATAAAATAATTAGTTTTTGTAGAATTTAATATATAAACATAGAAAATAATATGTAAATACCGAGCACGCGCCCAAACATTTGATTTTAGTTCCCAAACCAAAATAGTTTTGGTACCCAAATTAACTATGTATTTATATTTTTCACGAAAGAAACACATTTATAAAAGTATTGTACAGAGCATTACACTCTACGGTCCAGAGGTGTGGGATGTTACCGAAGCTAATAATAACAGACTAATGACGGTAGAAATGGACTATTTACGGGGAACCTGAGGTAAATCTAGACTTGAAAGGGTTTAAAAATGAATGAATACGTAAGGAAATGGAAATGGTTAAAAGGAGGAGATAGAAAGAAGAAAATTAGCAAAGTTTTTGCACGTAAAGAGGATGGCAGAAGTCTTGTGGTATTAAAAGGTACTAGAGTGGAGACCTTCAGAGAAGAGAAAGAGAGGACGGCCACGAAGAATTTGGCGTGATGGCATCTACGAAGCAATGGTTGCAAGAAACCTAGTAGAGGCATTTACGTATGACAGGAGAAATTGCAAATTGGTGATGCATAGTCGGTGTCAGCTGTAACAGATTCGTTATATATATATAGTGTGATTTCACACAAAAGTATCAATAACCAATATTATATTATATTATAATAACGACTTGAATAAAAATCATGTGGCTTTGAACAATGTTCTAGCGACGTTTGCGCGACTTGATTACAAATATTAATTAAATAAAAAAGATAAAAATACCTTTTTAAAATTTTTTCTCAAACCATCTTACCGTAGTTACAAAGTTTCCCGCCTGTTGTGTAAAACCAAATCGTCTCAGCCATTAGTCTTATCTCCCCACGCCGCAATTCTGCGACTGTCCCCAGTACCATTTCCTTTACCATTAATGCTGCGGGCTTCAATCCTCGATGACCTTCAACGTCTAAACATATCTGTGTCATTGCCGTGCAGCTGCGAAATTAGAACAAAAAGAATTTGTTTTTTTTCGTTCAACGCCAAGGGCGAAGGATTCCCTACTTGTAACGTAGGCCGTAGGGTTGTAGCACAGATCTATTTTGATAGTTCTCTTATGCATCAGTTTATAGTTAGTTTCACAAGTATTTTTTTACTTTTTTAAGTGCAGATTTATACATTGCTAATTAAATGTCTAACAGAAACTCTGGCCGACTATTGCGCTTATGACGGGAAATATATTTAAACAAGGATATATGTATGGCAAAGGGGACCACAGTTCTACGACAAGTGAATCATCTTATGGCATGTGGAATTACACGTCTTTCTACAAAATGTTTTAGAAAAACCTAAGGTATTTATTTTTTGTAAAATTGTATAAAGCGAATAGAAAGAAGGCCGTAACACACTTAATGGAGTATTTCTTGTACCGACTTTATACCGCAGTTATTTATTACACGCCATCGCTTATGTAAATCTCTCACAACGGTTTGCTTTCACGGCTTTTCTTGCATGCCTCCAACGGAAAAACCTAACCACATAATCGTCAGTATTACACCTCCGAAGCAAGTGAATGTACGCGCCATAACCTCGTTCCTGATTGGGCATTGCACGATTGCTCCCTATCAGCAGTGACGTCGCTACGCACATAACACGATTGCTCCCTATCAGCAGTGACGTGGCTACGCTCATTACACGATTGCTCCCTACCAGCAGTGACGTCGCTACGCACATTACACGATTGCTCCCTATCAGCAGTGACGTCGCTACTCACATTACACGATTGCTCCCTATCAGCAGTGACGCCACTACGCACAATCCACGATTGCTCTATCAGCAGTGACGTCGCTACGCACATTACACGATTGCTCCCTATCAGTAGTGACGTCGCTACGCACATTACACGATTGCTCTATCAGCAGTGACGTCGCTACGCACATTACACGATTGCTCCCTATCAGCAGTGACGTCGCTACGCACATTACACGATTGGTCTCTATCAGCAGTGACGTCGCTACGCACATTACACGATTGGTCTCTATCAGCAGTGACGTCGCTACGCACATTACACGATTGGTCTCTATCAGCAGTGACGTCGCTACGCACATTACACGATTGGTCTCTATCAGCAGTGACGTCGCTACGCACATTACACGATTGCTCTATCAGCAGTGACGTCGCTACGCACATTACACGATTGCTCCCTATCAGCAGTGACGTCGCTACGCACATTACACGATTGGTCTCTATCAGCAGTGACGTCGCTACGCACATTACACGATTGGTCTCTATCAGCAGTGACGTCGCTACGCACATTACACGATTGGTCTCTATCAGCAGTGACGTCGCTACGCACATTACACGATTGGTCTCTATCAGCAGTGACGTCGCTACGCACATTACACGATTGGTCTCTATCAGCAGTGACGTCGCTACGCACATTACACGATTGGTCTCTATCAGCAGTGACGTCGCTACGCACATTACACGATTGGTCTCTATCAGCAGTGACGTCGCTACGCACATTACACGATTGGTCTCTATCAGCAGTGACGTCGCTACGCACATTACACGATTGGTCTCTATCAGCAGTGACGTCGCTACGCACATTACACGATTGGTCTCTATCAGCAGTGACGTCGCTACGCACATTACACGATTGGTCTCTATCAGCAGTGACGTCGCTACGCACATTACACGATTGGTCTCTATCAGCAGTGACGTCGCTAAGAGCATTACCCGATTGCATCCTATCGGTAGGTAACGACGCAACGAGGATTACCAGATTGCATCCTATCAGCAGTGACGTCGCTACTCACATTACACGATTGCTCCCTATCAGCAGTGACGTCGCTACTCACATTACACGATTGCTCCCTATCAGCAGTGACGTCGCTACTCACATTACACGATTGCTCCCTATCAGCAGTGACGTCACTACGCACAATCCACGATTGCTCTATCAGCAGTGACGTCGCTACGCACATTACACGATTGCTCCCTATCAGTAGTGACGTCGCTACGCACATTACACGATTGGTCTCTATCAGCAGTGACGTCGCTAAGAGCATTACCCGATTGCATCCTATCGGTAGGTAACGACGCAACGAGGATTACCAGATTGCATCCTATCAGCAGTGACGTCGCTACTCACATTACACGATTGCTCCCTATCAGCAGTGACGTCACTACGCACAATCCACGATTGCTCTATCAGCAGTGACGTCGCTACGCACAATCCACGATTGCTCTATCAGCAGTGACGTCGCTACGCACATTACACGATTGGTCTCTATCAGCAGTGACGTCGCTAAGAGCATTACCCGATTGCATCCTATCGGTAGGTAACGACGCAACGAGGATTACCAGATTGCATCCTATCAGCAGTGACGTCGCTACTCACATTACACGATTGCTCCCTATCAGCAGTGACGTCGCTACTCACATTACACGATTGCTCCCTATCAGCAGTGACGTCGCTACTCACATTACACGATTGCTCCCTATCAGCAGTGACGTCACTACGCACAATCCACGATTGCTCTATCAGCAGTGACGTCGCTACGCACATTACACGATTGCTCCCTATCAGTAGTGACGTCGCTACGCACATTACACGATTGGTCTCTATCAGCAGTGACGTCGCTAAGAGCATTACCCGATTGCATCCTATCGGTAGGTAACGACGCAACGAGGATTACCAGATTGCATCCTATCAGCAGTGACGTCGCTACTCACATTACACGATTGCTCCCTATCAGCAGTGACGTCACTACGCACAATCCACGATTGCTCTATCAGCAGTGACGTCGCTACGCACAATCCACGATTGCTCTATCAGCAGTGACGTCACTACGCACAATCCACGATTGCTCTATCAGCAGTGACGTCGCTACGCACATTACACGATTGCTCTATCAGCAGTGACGTCACTACGCACAATCCACGATTGCTCTATCAGCAGTGACGTCACTACGCACAATCCACGATTGCTCTATCAGCAGTGACGTCGCTACGCACAATCCACGATTGCTCTATCAGCAGTGACGTCACTACGCACAATCCACGATTGCTCTATCAGCAGTGACGTCACTACGCACAATCCACGATTGCTCTATCAGCAGTGACGTCGCTACGCACATTACACGATTGGTCTCTATCAGCAGTGACGTCGCTACGCACATTACACGATTGGTCTCTATCAGCAGTGACGTCGCTACGCACATTACACGATTGGTCTCTATCAGCAGTGACGTCGCTAAGAGCATTACCCGATTGCATCCTATCGGTAGGTAACGACGCAACGAGGATTACCAGATTGCATCCTATCAGCAGTGACGTCGCTACGCACAATCCACGATTGCTCTATCAGCAGTGACGTCACTACGCACAATCCACGATTGCTCTATCAGCAGTGACGTCACTACGCACAATCCACGATTGCTCTATCAGCAGTGACGTCGCTACGCACAATCCACGATTGCTCTATCAGCAGTGACGTCACTACGCACAATCCACGATTGCTCTATCAGCAGTGACGTCACTACGCACAATCCACGATTGCTCTATCAGCAGTGACGTCACTACGCACATTACACGATTGCTCTATCAGCAGTGACGTCGCTACGCACATTACACGATTGGTCTCTATCAGCAGTGACGTCGCTAAGAGCATTACCCGATTGCATCCTATCGGTAGGTAACGACGCAACGAGGATTACCAGATTGCATCCTATCAGCAGTGACGTCGCTACTCACATTACACGATTGCTCCCTATCAGCAGTGACGTCACTACGCACAATCCACGATTGCTCTATCAGCAGTGACGTCGCTACGCACATTACACGATTGCTCCCTATCAGTAGTGACGTCGCTACGCACATTACACGATTGCTCTATCAGCAGTGACGTCGCTACGCACATTACACGATTGCTCCCTATCAGCAGTGACGTCGCTACGCACATTACACGATTGGTCTCTATCAGCAGTGACGTCGCTACGCACATTACACGATTGGTCTCTATCAGCAGTGACGTCGCTACGCACATTACACGATTGGTCTCTATCAGCAGTGACGTCGCTAAGAGCATTACCCGATTGCATCCTATCGGTAGGTAACGACGCAACGAGGATTACCAGATTGCATCCTATCAGCAGTGACGTCACTACGCTCATTACATGATTGAATCCTATCGGTAGGTAACGACGCAACGAGGATTACCAGATTGCATCCTATCAGCAGTGACGTCACTACGCTCATTACATGATTGAATCCTATCAGTAGGTAACAACGCAACGAGGATTACCAGATTGCATCCTATCAGCAGTGACGTTACTACGCTCATTACATGATTGAATCCTATCGGTAGGTAACGACGCAACGAGGATTACCAGATTGCATCCTATCAGCAGTGACGTCACTACGCTCATTACATGATTGAATCCTATCAGTAGGTAACGACGCAACGAGGATTACCAGATTGCATCCTATCAGGAGTTACGTCACTACGCTCATTACATGATTGAATCCTATCAGTAGGTAACAACGCAACGAGGATTACCAGATTACATCCTATCAGCAGTGACGTCACTACGCTCATTACATGATTGAATCCTATCAGTAGGTAACAACGCAACGAGGATTATCAGATTGCATCCTATCAGCAGTGACGTTACTACGCTCATTACATGATTGAATCCTATCAGTAGGTAACGACGCAACGAGGATTACCAGATTGCATCCTATCAGCAGTGACGTTACTACGCTCATTACATGATTGAATCCTATCGGTAGGTAACGACGCAACGAGGATTACCAGATTGCATCCTATCAGCAGTGACTTTACTACGCTCATTACATGATTGAATCCTATCGGTAGGTAACGACGCAACGAGGATTACCAGATTGCATCCTATCAGCAGTGACTTTACTACGCTCATTACATGATTGAATCCTATCGGTAGGTAACGACGCAACGAGGATTACCAGATTGCATCCTATCAGCAGTGACTTTACTACGCTCATTACATGATTGAATCCTATCAGTAGGTAACGACGCAACGAGGATTACCAGATTGCATCCTATCAGGAGTTCCGTCACTACGCTCATTACATGATTGAATCCTATCAGTAGGTAACAACGCAACGAGGATTACCAGATTACATCCTATCAGCAGTGACGTCACTACGCTCATTACATGATTGAATCCTATCAGTAGGTAACGACGCAACGAGGATTACCAGATTGCATCCTATCAGGAGTTACGTCACTACGCTCATTACATGATTGAATCCTATCAGTAGGTAACAACGCAACGAGGATTACCAGATTACATCCTATCAGCAGTGACGTCACTACGCTCATTACATGATTGAATCCTATCAGTAGGTAACGACGCAACGAGGATTACCAGATTGCATCCTATCAGCAGTGACGTCACTACGCTCATTACATGATTGAATCCTATCAGTAGGTAACAACGCAACGAGGATTACCAGATTACATCCTATCAGCAGTGACTTTACTACGCTCATTACATGATTGAATCCTATCAGTAGGTAACGACGCAACGAGGATTACCAGATTGCATCCTATCAGGAGTTACGTCACTACGCTCATTACATGATTGAATCCTATCAGTAGGTAACAACGCAACGAGGATTACCAGATTACATCCTATCAGCAGTGACGTCACTACGCTCATTACATGATTGAATCCTATCAGTAGGTAACGACGCAACGAGGATTACCAGATTGCATCCTATCAGGAGTTACGTCACTACGCTCATTACATGATTGAATCCTATCGGTAGGTAACGACGCAACGAGGATTACCAGATTGCATCCTATCAGCAGTGACTTTACTACGCTCATTACATGATTGAATCCTATCGGTAGGTAACGACGCAACGAGGATTACCAAATTGCATCCTAAGTGACGTTACTACGCTCATTACATGATTGAATCCTATCGGTAGGTAACGACGCAACGAGGATTACCAGATTGCATCCTATCAGCATTGACGTTACTAAGCTCATTACATGATTGAATCCTATCGGTAGGTAACGACGCAACGAGGATTACCAGATTGCATCCTACCAGCAGGTGTCGTCGTTACATTGGTAGAATCACTAACTTGAAAACAAAATAATTAGACGTAATTTTGGGTTGGACCACACCTTGTCATAAATTGTTTACCATCTGTTTACATTATTACCTACTTTTTAATTGTTGGGTGCTCACCTCACAATATTGTACTTATTATTTACGACGTACAAAAATAACCTAGCCTAACTTCGCTAGAGTGTTTCAGTATTGCTGGCCACTTCCATCGCGAGATGAGGAGCCGCTTTAGGCGCTAAAACAATCGTCTCTTGTCCAAGTATACAACGCTTATTATGTCTTCAGAGTATAACAGACAATGATTACACAGACTGAAACAAAGGAAGATGGCGGCGTACCCGGAGTAATTGCAGCTGTTATAAAACGGCAAAGCACCTGTAATTATTGTAATTTCTCTCCTTGGCACAGTTATGGAAAGACAATACGTAATATATATAGAAAGGAATACACCAGGATAATCACGTGCTCGAGGAAACGGGATCGCTAGTTAATAGGCGACGTTTCCACAGAGAGGAAGCATTTGAAGAAATGTTAATAGTGCGTTGTCGAAAGGAGATTAAAATGGTCGGTTAAGACAGACTCTCAAATGGAGAAAAGGTTTAAACATAATGAGATATATGTAAATGAACAAATGACTATTACAATGACACAAATGAACAAATGACATTATGTTCTTCTGTAATAATCCCTAAACAAAACAACTAATATGAAAAATATTTTAAAAAAATCAATTCCTAATTGGCTCAATAAAGAAAAATATAATTTTAGATAGTTTTTAATAAATAATTAGAAATAATATAAAGTAACATAACCTATGCGTTATACAGCTGTCCTACCACATAACCTATAACATAAAATCAGATGTTTTATGAAATCATATGGTATCACTTATTTTTAAGGCAAATGGAACGAAATAATTTATTTGCATACCTTGTCCCTTTCGAGAAACGTTTTATCTCGCATATAACACTAAAATTACGGCAATTAAGTAAATTTAATTAATGAATTTATATTCGAAAAAACTGTACTAACATCAAGTGTTATTCAATGAAAGTTTAAAAAATGTATTTGAACTTGAGTGGGGGAATAACAGTATTTTTCAAACTATTGAAAATTTGAACAAGATATATAGAAGGACAGAGTGAACTAATAGAAGGAACTGAATGAAAAATAGAGGAATCACAGAACCTATGTATTTCACAATAGGAGAGAAATTATAATTTCATAATTTTTTATATGAAATGATGGTTAAAATTATTTAACATAAACAAAATATTTTTGTCTTCATTAATTTAATTCAATTTTATTATGAATTTATATTTGGGAAACTATATTCACAAAAAGTGTTAATATCTACTATCCAAAACCCCTACAAGTTTAAAAAATGCATTTGAACTTGAATGGATGAATAAAAAGTATTTTATTAACGACTGAAAATTTGAACAAGTTATATATAAAGAGGGTGAGAACTAATGGAAAGAATTGAAAACATCGATAATTTTTTTAACAATGTCAAAATCATAACATATGAAGTCGAGGGATAGGCTAGTAGAATTAGACCTGGGGTACATTATAGCTACTGTCGATATAATTGTTTTTTAGCCGCCAAGATAGATTGTAGGCAATGTGGGAAACGGGTGAATTCAGAACTATTTGAGGAAAGGTGAGAATGCATTAGAAGGTAATCTTAAAAACACTGGAAGGAATCGAACCATCTAGCGCGGAGATATTATATCTCAGGTAGATCATTATTAAAGTGAAAAAGAGAAGTCTTTTAAAAAATGAAAGAACGGTAGACGAAGGAAAAAGACCAGACAATGGCGAGGAGGAGTCTCGATAGTAAGTGGTCGTCAAAGATAAGGTGAGAACTATAATTATCTGACGTAAAATTTTAGTGAATTTGTAAACAAATAAATAGGAACGCCCCCAAATAAAATAAACATTCCACTTGCTTAAAAATTACCATCAGATCCAACAAAACCAAACTACGGCGTTAGAATAACCGTCGTTCCAATTGGAGATAAACATCTCTGTAAACACACGAATTATCCTTTAACTATCTAGTTTAGAAAATTAGTGAATAAATTCATATTTTAATTTTAAAAAAAACAATGGCCATCGGGTAGATGTGAAACGTCATAGAACTATATTTAGACAATAAAATCACATAAGACATTGGGAAGTCAATAGATCCTTATACAAGTCTCTCATACCACAATTTCCCTTGCATATTTATTGCACATCTAGTGCCTTATAGAAAATGCATAGAATCATAGAGTACAGAACGCAACATGTGGTATTTTGTACTATAACTTTAATTTTAAACTTTGTTAAATAGATTCTAATAAATTTAATGAATTAATTCAGCCATAGTAGCTCAAAACACTTACAAACCAGCATAATTATTGTTACTGTTATCCGATACGAAATAGCAATTCTTCTTAGGCAACTTATTATCAAAGTAAAAAATAAAAACTACCATAACCTACGAGTAATAAAAGTAGCTACGTTATATAACGTCGAATAAAAAAATAATTTGTTACCCTACATAATATAATCAAACATACTATATTTCTGAATATAGAGAACGATTAGATTTGAAAATTATTTAAACATAACCTCTAAATAACCTCTACGTGACGAGGAAAACCGCTGTTGGGGCTAACGTACCGCCATACTTACATTCGAAAGTACTATATTTCTGAATATAGAGAACGATTAGATTTGAAAATTATTTAAACATAACCTCTAAATAACCTCTACGTGACGAGGAAAACCGCTGTTGGGGCTAAAGTACCGCCATACTTACATTCGAAAGTACTATATTTCTGAATATAGAGAACGATTAAATTTGAAAATTATTTAAACATAACCTCTAAATAACCTCTACGTGACGAGGAAAACCGCTGTTGGGGCTAAAGTACCGCCATACTTACATTCGAAAGTACTATATTTCTGAATATAGAAAACGATTAGATTTGAAAATTATTTAAACATAGCCTCTAAATAACCTCTACGTGACAAGGAAAACCGCTGTTGGGGCTAAAGTACCGCCATACTTACATTCGAAAGTACTATATTTCTGAATATAGAGAACGATTAGATTTGAAAATTATTTAAACATAACCTCTAAATAACCTCTACGTGACAAGGAAAACCGCTGTTGGGGCTAAAGTACCGTCATACTTACATTCGAAAGTACTATATTTCTGAATATAGAGAACGATTAGATTTGAAAATTATTTAAACATAACCTCTAAATAACCTCTACGTGACGAGGAAAACCGCTATTGGGGTTAACGCACCGCCATACTTACATTCGAAAGTACTATATTTCTGAATATAGAGAACGATTAGATTTGAAAATTATTTAAACATAACCTCTAAATAACCTCTACGTGACGAGGAAAACCGCTATTGGGGTTAACGTACCGCCATACTTACATTCGAAAGTACTATATTTCTGAATATAGAGAACGATTAGATATGAAAATTATTTAAACATAACCTCTAAATAACCTCTACGTGACGAGGAAAACCGATATTGGGGTTAACGTACCGCCATACTTACATTCAAAAGTACTATATTTCTCAATATAGAGAACGATTAGATTTGAAAATTATTTAAACATAACCTCTAAATAACCTCTACGTGACGAGGAAAACCGCTGTTGGGGCTAACGTACCGCCATACCTACATTCGAAAATCTTCGGAACATTTCGGGGTTGTTACGCATTCTCATAGGAATTCCTAAGTGATGGCCTCACATACTACCAATAACAGTAATCCCACGTGTATTTGTGCTATATAATGCAACAAAAAAGCTTCACTTTAGAAATAATTTGCTCATAAATTATTTGGTCTTTACTTGTCTAATAAGGTTTTCCTTTACATCCGACAACGGAAGGCAAATTAAAATCCCTTTCAGTGAAGCTTTACCACAAATGAGGTACACCAGGGAGGAAGGGTTAAAGGACGTTGAATAACAACCTACCCGATATTTCAAGTTTCCTTTGTACGCAAGGCACGACAAGTTTTGAGACTTTAACGATGGGACAGAGGCTAGTCGTTATGTAAATAAAAATAATTATTAACCATACAAATTAAATACCCCAACTAACATATTAGATTATTTAAATCCAGCTATTAACTGCTTCGAACAAGAGAAAATTACAATCATTAGAGGTTTATCAGTAAATACTATTAGAAAGTGGAACTCGTTAATATTACAGACACGGATTGTGAGTCCTTCAGCGTAGCTCTAGGGACCTTTAACCTCTTCCAGGCGCGGGTGTGCGAAGGCCAGTGCATAACTCTCCAGGCGTGCACGTTAACATGAAATAAGTTTGCACTCGATGACAACTTACAGCCCGTTTCGCAAGGGTACTTTGGTGACGTCATTAAATACAGAATCAGAGGCGTAATTGTTTACAAAACAGGTTGTGAATACTCAAGCCACCTAACCTGACCTAGTGCAACATTTTTGCCAACAAAAAACCCGCAAAATAACACCGAAGGATTTTTCTCTAGAACAGCGGATTGTTGTTAGAAAGTTTTCTACTGCGCTTTATTTTCTCACAGCATTTGTTTACTAAATATTGTTTCGCGAAAGAAAATAAACTATAATTAATATGAAGCAAACGAATTGTAAACAAATTTAAGTTAAATACTAATAATGATCTAAGTTATAAAATTTTTAATTGAAATAAATACTTTACCGAGGCGATTAATAGTGTTTACTTTGGTGCATAGCAAGAATATTTTTGCGTGGGCATACACTCGCGCGCATGCGCGCGCACACACACACACAGAATTTGTCAAATTGAAAAGCAAACAATAAAATTTGGCTAAGTTCTATTTGGAGTTGTCATTAAACAAGTAATATAGAAAAAAAATGTTTTAAAATAAACTCCTACTGAGGTCGACAAAGAAAAATTTTATTTGAGTTACTTTTTATTTTATAATTACAAATAATATAAATATGTATATTCATAATATGTACTGTATATATATGATGAATAGTTACTATCTGGAGTACATCGGTTCATTTTGCAGTCCATAAATTCACAGTTCCGACGTTTCGCCAGAATCTCATCCAGCATTGACGAGGTGAACCCAACAACAGTTGACTCGCTCTTCTACTGTTGTTGGGTTCACCTCGTCAATGCTGGATGAGATTCTGGCGAAACGTCAGAACTGCGAATTTATGGACTGCAGAATGAACGGGTGTACTCCAGATAGTAACTATTCATCATATTTTTCCATCCGTGAAGGAATACGTATCAGTATATATATATATATATATATATATATATATATATATATGTATATGTATATATATATGTGTGTGTGTGTATGTATTATAATATGTATAATATATATGACAGAATCACAATATTAATTGGTAAAATACAAAGCAAATTTTCATGCAATTTTCCAGTTTCCTCTTTATACAATATAAGGCGTTAAACTATTATTTTTGTTTGTTACTATTTATTTGCTTTTTTTCCTTTCTAATTTAAGAAGCTGATAGTGGTCTACAACTTCTCATTCTATCCACCTCTTGTAATGCTTCATTATTGGAAATAGCCTTTTTCTTATAATTTCATATCCTTAAGTAATTTGTATATCTGAGAAAGGTAGCACAGTGGTAAAAGTGCGTGTTTTCAATTAAATAGATCCGCAGTTCGAATCAGACCAGGACATCGAACTTTTAAATTTAAATTAATGAATAAATATATGAAAAAACTGTATTAACATCAGTTATCATCCACTATGGGTTTAAACAAAATTATGATGAATAAAAACGTATTTTATTAACGATTGAAAATTTATAGAAGATATAAATAAGGAGAGTGTGAGCTAATAGAAAGAATTAAAAAAAAAATTATGATGTACAATTTGAAAATTCTATAAATGTAAATAATAATTTTTATAATACCTTTATACTATTCATTCTATCCTTACCAATAAAGTAAGGAGTAACAAGTTTTGTCTGTTTTTTTTGTCTGATAAGCCTCTGGCTACTATTCGAAAAACAAAATGATTAGTCCTAGTTTACTATAGTTTATATTACATAGTATAGTATAAAGCTTTAATGAAAATGATTGAGCAGGACTAAAACTCCCCTGGAAAGGATGAAGAATAAGTGTACAAATATTGGAGAAAGCTAAAAATGTCATTAGAATCAATTGTATAGAATTATAACCACAATAGAATAATATTAGAAATAACTTGGTGTTTTTTTTGGATTATTCTTATTAAAAGAAATGGATTTATTATAAATTATTCGAATTTTAATAAAATTATCATTATAAAATGTAAATAATTGACCTGAAAAGTTTGTACGAGAGATTTTGTTCACTTTATTTTTATCTAGCTAATAGCCTATTTTTTCGAGCTTCGTTTAAAAGGCAGCAAATCAATAATTCAGCCTCAACAAGGCGTAGACGAAGGAGACTTGCATGCCAAGTCCTCTATTCGACCGACTTCTAATAGCGAAGATAAATCTAAAGGCGACAGTTGACAGTGAGTTGTAAGGTCGGTGAGGGAGGGTCGTCACTTGATATTCAGTTACTTAGTCGAAGATGCAAAGTAAGCAACGGGGCTTTCCACCGACACTCATGCTTTGAATTGACGATACCACATTTAAATCAGATGAATTTCAAACCTATCATCGTGTTCTGAGTAGAAAGCTCTTATAAGAGCCTCTCTTTTCGTATTTTCTAGGTTTTGTACTTTGCATTTGAAGGGCCAGCTTAGTAGATACTACCTTACGTGTTAGTTATTAGTTAGACTGTAGGCATCCTTAAGCCGTCGGAAGCTGTTATTTATGTAACATTATCCTTTATTATTTATAATAGCCCGCAAATAAATTTCGAAATAAAATATTTGTAACAGTTTAACAGAAAATTCACAAAAGTTCACAATGAATAATTATTTTTCTGACACAAAATTTCAACGACATCATGAGTATAAGTACACATAATTCAACGACATCATGAGTACCCGCAAATATTTTTTTTTGTTTCGAAATAAAATATCTGTAACAGTTTAAAAAAAATTCACGTGTGCTTTTTCAAACACTTCAATTGTTAAAGTATTTTTGTGTACACAAATTTAAACACGTAATAAAATTAACGCCGAACTAAAGAACTATTTATATAATCTATAAAATATTTCTAAGGAACGGGTTTCTAAAATAATTTAATTTAATAAAATAAAACTGCTAATTTATTAGTTAAATAATAAGGAACAAAATTTCACAATGAATAATTATTTTTCTGACACAAAATTTCAACGACATCATGAGTATAAGTACACATAATTCAACGACATCATGAGTACCCGCAAATATTTTTTTTTGTTTCGAAATAAAATATCTGTAACAGTTTAAAAAAAATTCACGTGTGCTTTTTCAAACACTTCAATTGTTAAAGTATTTTTGTGTACACAAATTTAAACACGTAATAAAATTAACGCCGAACTAAAGAACTATTTATATAATCTATAAAATATTTCTAAGGAACGGGTTTCTAAAATAATTTAATTTAATAAAATAAAACTGCTAATTTATTAGTTAAATAATAAGGAACAAAATTTCACAATGAATAATTATTTTTCTGACACAAAATTTCAACGACATCATGAGTATAAGTACACATAATTCAACGACATCATGAGTACCCGCAAATATTTTTTTTTGTTTCGAAATAAAATATCTGTAACAGTTTAAAAAAAATTCACGTGTGCTTTTTCAAACACTTCAATTGTTAAAGTATTTTTGTGTACACAAATTTAAACACGTAATAAAATTAACGGCGAACTAAAGAACTATTTATATAATCTATAAAATATTTCTAAGGAACGGGTTTCTAAAATAATTTAATTTAATAAAATAAAACTGCTAATTTATTAGTTAAATAATAAGGAACAAAATTTCACAATGAATAATTATTTTTCTGACACAAAATTTCAACGACATCATGAGTATAAGTACACATAATTCAACGACATCATGAGTACAAGCAGATACACAAATTTCAACGACATCGTGAGTAGACTATAAGTACACATAATTCAACGACATCATGAGTACAAGCAGATACACAAATTTCAACGAGATCGTGAGTATAACTTACCAATTTTCAACGACATATTGAGTATAATTGCACAAATTTCAACGAAATCGTGAGTATAACTGAACAAATTTAGTTGAAATTTGAGTAGTTATACACTTGATGTCATTGAAATTTAGACACTTATACTCACGACGTCATTGGAATTTCCATAGTTATACTCATGTTGTCATCGAAATTTTTTCAGTTATACTCCCGATTTCGTTGAAATTTGTGTAATTATACTCATGATTACATTGACATTTATGCACTTATACTCATGACATCATTGGAATTTCTATAATTATACTCACTATGTCATCGAAATCATTAGAATAATTATAGAACTCTCAACGACATCATGAGTATAAGTGCATAAATATCAATAACATCATGAATATAATTACACAAATTTCAACAAAATCGTGAGTATAACAGAAAAAATTTCGATGACAACATGAGAATAACTATGGAAATTCCAATGACGTCATGAGTATAAGTGCATAAATTCCAATGACGTCGTAAGTATGAGTGCCTAAATTTTACTGACATCATGATTATATTATAGAACTTTCAACATCATGAGTATAATTACACAAACTTCAAGGAAATCGTGAGTATAACTGAACAAATTTCGATGACAACATGAGAATAATTATGGAAATTCCAATGACGTCGTGACTATAAGTGTCTAAATTTCGATGATATCATGAGTATAAATAGACCTACACAAATTTTAAACCTAGGTCTTCAACTACACAAATTTCAAGGAAATCGTGGGCATAACTGAAAAATTTTCGATGTCAACATGAGTGTAACTATGGAAATTCCAATGACGTCATGAGTATAAGTGCATAAATTCAATGACGTCGTAAGTATGAGTGCCTAAATTTTACTGACATCATGATTATATTATAGAACTTTCAACATCATGAGTATAAGTGCATAAATGTCAGTGACATCATGAGTATAATTACACAAATTTCAAGGAAATCGTGAGTATAACTGAACAAATTTCAATGACAACATGAGTATAATTATGGAAATTCCAATGACGTCATGAGTACAACCCAAATTTCAACGAAATCATAAGTATAACTGAACAAATTTCGATGACAATATGAGTATAATTATGGAAATTCCAATGAATGTCATGAGTACAACACAAATTTCAACGAAATCGTGAGTATAACTGAACAAATTTTGATGACATCATGAGTATAATTATAGAAATTCCAATGACGTCATGAGTACAACACAAATTTCAACGAAATCATGAGTATAACTGAACAAATTTCGATGACATCATGAGTATAATTATAGAAATTCCAATGACGTCATGAGTATAAGTGGATAAATTTCAATGACGTTATGAGTATAAACAGACCCACACAAATTTTAAACCTAACATTTCAACTATAAAACTTTAACTATAACGATAAATGTATATGAACAAATATTTGATTATTATGAAAATATAAAATTATGAAAATTATAAACAAATTGGTGTTCATTATTATATATTACCTTCGCTCGGATACAAAGTTCGAGATTTTGTATGTTTATTAGATCTACTAACACTTACATAGATCTTGATGAGTAGATTTTACTACTAAATGTGTTTATATCGTGTTACTCCACGCCCGTGTCTCGTTAGCGCCTCACAGATATACAATGTAGCGCGTTTTGTCGAATCACTCAAGTTGTTACTTCACAGTATTTAGGTCTAATGAACGGTTTAAACGAACGGCCTTGCAACAAGTTCCCAAAGGAACGAGATCCCGGTAGTTAGGCGGCACTTTTGAATACTTAGCCGCATGCACAGATCGTTAGCGAGCACAAATTTCTCCGGTTTCTCAAAAGACGACTTTTACTTTCATCTCGAGAGTTGAAATAATAACCACTTCCTCGCGCAGCTTCAACATCCGTTCATCTGCGGAAATTCTTTAGTGAAACATAAATCCAAAACGGTTATAATTTTTACCGTCATATATTGGCCCCTCCCCTTTTTTACCAACTACTTTATAACAAATGACAACATTGTAAAAAAAATCATGGATAAAAACAGCCTAGACTAGTAAAGTTGTAAACACTAGAAACTAGAATAAACACACACAAATGATAGTAACAATATTTAGAAGTCTGTAGTAAAATTTGAAAACTTTAGCTACGTGTCTCGACATTAAAGAGTGTCATCTTGAGGTAAAATATAAAAAGACATTTATTTATAAAATTAACACGTTCATGATCTGCATTTCTCTCGTTAGTCAGTCTACATGTAAATGTTCAATTGAGGGATAAACCAGAAAATTCCAGAATGGGTTATTACGATAGATTAGGGCGGGGCCTAGGAAAGGGCGTGGCATTGTGGTAAATAGAAGGAGGTACGTAAGTAGCAGAATATACATACGCGAGGGTGAGAAACGACATTCATTGGTCCCTATCTAATACTACCCTCATTGGTAGAAGATGGAGAACATCCGAAACCTCTAAATACATCTATAAGCCTAGAATTATTTATTCAATTAGGAATAGCACTAATATTGTGCCCAACTATATACATGTATCATGGCGAAAGTAGTTATTGCACGTTAATCAATTGTATTTTAATGGTTAAAATTGCGTATTTGACCTAAAAATATAACTACCGCATATCACTGCAAACTTTGCTATTTAATCTCTAAACCATAGTTATACTTCCACTGATATATTTGGTGACACTGAAAAAGTCTTTGGTGGTCCTGAGAATCGAACCGAAAATCTTTAGGTTAGCAATAAAGAATAGGCCTACACCTATCAGGCAACTAAATATTAAATACATTTCGCATTAAAACCAGTTATTTTAATTTTATAATTATTATTGTATTTATAATGTAACAAAACATACGATATAACCTTTTTCTTTACTTTCATTAATTCCATTTATAATGTAGCAGTTGTTCTTCTCTTCCCGCATTAAAATCATCTAAACAACCTACATTCGAAGCTTCTTTAAACCCAACCTAACCATCGCAACATATCGTCTCGGGCTTGTTAATGCGACGTAAACACTTGTTGCTCACCGAGACTCGTTAAATTTAAAAGGGCTGCTTTCCTGGCAGGATGTCAAAACACGTGTTATAAAGAACTCTCCAATCGTGATAATTATAAAAGGTGGATCGATTGAATTTCCCTTGGTGATTCAACTTCCCGTTGTTGGGCCATTCATTGGTAACCTTGACTCGACATTGCTGGCTTTGTTCTTTAATCGTTTGTTTAGATTTCAATTGTGTGAAGGGGAAAGTATTCCAACAATATAAATGAAATTAAAGACCGCTTAAAGCGGAGAAAAAGTTATACAGTATGTGTTTGATTATAAAAACAACAATAACAATTGTAAAAACAAATTAAAATTCTGAAACTGTGCGCAACTTAGAATATCGCCCAAAAGTTTTATTCCAGAACTCATCAACTCGGAAGAGCTGGAGAAGGGACCAAACAATATTGCTGGGAAAACTTCAGGAATCCAAACTACATCGAGCTGCTGAGAAATGTAAATAAGACCTACAATACAGAGATATCTTCGCAGGTAGCACATTGTGCGTTTTTCCAATCATATTAACCTCTTACTTGTTAAGTCTACGACAGCACGGTAATCCTAAAGAAAAGTGTTGCCAACTTTACGAAGCACGTTTATAAAAGCGAAATTAAAATTACATATGAAACCGATAAACTACTGTGCTGAGCAGTTAGTTAATAAGTAAAGGCAGGTAATATAGTAATAAACAGGTTACAGAAAGAAAAAAAACAAAAACAAATATATGTGTGTGTGTGTGCGCCTATTCATGTCTTTCTGTGTGTGTGTGCGTGCGCGCGCGTGTGTGTGTTAATGTAGAAACCCATATAAATCTTAGGATATGCCAATATGAATTAATGTAAGGACTTTTTTAAAAATAAGATGAATATTCGAACTTTTACCATTCGAGTCTGGGGGATGCTAGGTGTTACAGGTAGTTAGTTTGGGAATAAAACAATGAGCATTTCTTATTATCATCCTTGCTAACAACTAATTCTTCCAGTAAGGTTAGGTAACACTCGTGTTTCTGAGGTGAACCCTAAGACGTACCGAGTGTCCTATAGGCCTTCTTGTAAAATGAACGATGATTACAGATGAGTTTGTACTCGTCACACATCACAGATACTCACTCATCCTTATCACAGATCATTTTATACTTCTTAACAAGGACTTTTTAAAACTAATTCTTTAAAAGCCTTAACATATGGATTTTCGTATCACGAATTGTTCTAGTTAAACAGGCGACTCGTATTGCTTCCAAAAGCACAAGAACTCCAAGCGATATTTAATAGCGTTATAGGTCAAATATTGTAAGCTGGCACTTGGTTCTTAAGTAGAAATTGTGTACTCGTCATATAGAAAACATCAGGCACTTCCGTCATCCCTGAACAGGGCCATAAATCGTAACCGACCCATCCCAATCCTTAGACAATCCTATTAGCACGCTTCCGTGAACGCCCTGTTTCCATTTGTTGTTATTTTTACTATACATTAAAAAGTATTAATAAGTAATAAAACAACAAATCGACTCTATGAGCCAGCGGAAGTCCAAGGGTCATTTTTGAAAATGACCTGCGAGCACCTCCACCGTCCCCTCGTCCTCGGCTAGGGCCGCAGCCCCCAAGTGTCAGTTTAAAACATTTCACCAATACGCGCCGGTCTAGGGCTAAGGGTGGCTGATTCTTAGGATTACGGAGGATGTTAAGATTTCCCATTGAGCGGGCTTTTACAGTAATAAATAATTGTTTTACGTTTAAAAAACTATAAAATACAAAAACTAAGTATTTTATATGCGTTAAAATAATACAATGGTAATTTTACCACTAATGGTAAATAAAATTTTACCACTAATTTTACAATAGTGGTATTTCACCACTAAGAAGGAAAATAATGTTATAAACAAAAAACAATTTTAAGTCAATTTTTACTTAGGTCAACAAAGAAATATTTTATTTTAGTTAATTTTCATTTAATATTTATAATTATATAAATAAAGTAACATAACCTAACGTTTGAAACAGCTGTTCTACCACACAACATATAACATAAAATCACCTGCGTGACATCATATATACAACTATAAAGATGTGTTAGAGCGTGAAGCCAACTCTATGACCCCCCCCCCTATAATTATTCTATTGTGTTGGGGAAATATTAACAAATATATTTACGCTATTCAAGTCTGCTACGCTCGTATTACACGCATTTACGCGGCTATTAAACTGCAATATAGCAACACCGTCGGTTATGTAAGAACTCTTGTAAACTCTGTCATTATATAATTGGTTTTTATTTCGACAGACGTCATAACAACCCAATATAGAGAGCTAAACCATCTATCCAACTGTCCGTAAACAATCTTACCACCATAACGCGACGGAAAGCATTACGGGAAATATTCGCAACAGCTGATGGGTGTTGCGACACTGTAGATGCACGTAAAAGTTCATCTGTGACCGATTCCCGGCGCGTTCCCATGGCCGCAGAGTGTGCATGGCTTTTCAACAATTTGCATGATGTCTGCAGGGTACCATGGCAGTCCGCAGAGAAAGTGCTTTAACGTACTTTCTTTTGAAAGTCGATCATAGCCTTGCGTACGTCGGTTTCCAGGGAGAATGTGTTGTGCGACATAAAAGCGGCCCATTACAGCACAGAGCTCATGTTTTATAAATATTCACTTTGTCATGTGATATGGGCTTAAAATGGTTATTGGAAAAGGAACGAACAATAGATCTATGTTGAGAAATAATATTAGCTGTGTGTAAGTAGCCTAAACAGCAAAGGAAAGTAATAGGGCCCCCTAAGAATTCTAGGTAGATACAGACGTGTCTTATAAACACACAATGTACTATTCTAGAGTAATCAGTGATGAAGGCGACATCGTCGTCGAAGCTAGCCTGTATGTATTGGTAAACTAGTGAGTAGTGAGATTTTGAGTGGACCATTTTAATATTTACCGTTCTTACTAGTTAAGCTCCGAATAACTTGACACACTGTACAAACATTTTAAACCAAATTGCGATCAGATTGCTCTTACGTTTCGTATTAACAGTTGTGTCACGTGTTTAAGTACCTTATTATACATGTCGACTTGTTACAAAATATATGAAAGCTTTCCTGTAAAAATATAGCAACACTTACTTTTAATGGAGCAGGTATATTCCTTTAATAACATTCGGATCTTTTAGCTCAGTAGAAATAAATAGAGGAAACGTTAATGTAGGGAGGATGTTATACCAGTATCCCCATCTGCAACACAAGATTTAGTAAAACAGCTGATTTGCAAAGTTATATTAGGGTTACATAGACGCTATGTTAAAACATTTTCAATATTTTGAGGTTACTTAGAGGTTATGTTGAAACATTTTTAATATTTTGAGGTTACTTAGAGGTTATGCTAAATCATTTTTAATATGTTGAGGTTACTTAGAGGTTATGTTAAACATTTCCAATATGTTCAGGTTACTTAGAGGTTATGTTAAAATATTTTCAAATTCAATGTGTTGTCTATTTAATTCAGTTAAGTACATCTTAGAAAGAAAAAGTAATAATCAAACTGCATATAATAAAATTTAATTGCAAAATTTTTCTACCTACACAGAGGCAAAATTTTAAAAGTAGTGTAGTAATAATATAATAGAATTTATCTCTACAGTAATAATCCACAAAATCATACAGTGAATAAACGCATGCACCAAGTCGTACAATGAAGAGAAACTCCGGAACTGAATAATAAAACATCGACATAACCGCATATAACACTACAGATGCCGCGATAAGGATCCACGCATTAATGTGAATGTAGAAGGATGCAGCTTATTGAGTTCATCCAGTCTTTCGTTCTTTGTGATGTATGAAACACTCTCCAATAAAGGGGAATTTATTTTTAAAATATAAAACGTTATATATATATATATATATATATATATATATATATATATATATATATATATATATATATAGAGAGAGAGAGAGAGAGAGAGAGAGAGAGAAAGAGAGAGTCCAGATGTAGTCATAGAACTATAAGGTACTTTAAAAATTTTGATAATGCTGATACAATCAGCGAAAAGCTTCAGTGTATGAAGAAAAATATAATAAAAATTCTTGTTTATGGAAGTGTCATTAAATTGTGTATATATATATATATATATATATATATATATATATATATATATATTTAAGAAAATTAGTTTATCATCTTCATTAGTTATATCCTAACGAAATGTTTATTCAATATAATTTCCAAATATAGAACTCAATACAGTTAACACAGCAAAATTATAGATGACAAAACAGGAAATTGTAATTTAAAAACTAAAAAACAAAGATACAAAACTTGTATGCCATTTTGCTGGCAAAGTTAATGTTAATATCACCACTAAAGAAAAAACAGATTTTAGTTGTAACCTGGCGATATGTTAGCGAGACGTACGTGAAGGTTTTGTAGTTAAATTTCTAATTTTAACTACAGTTTGTATTTGTTAAATTAAAATTACAATTAACGGGAAAGTAGTTTTCCCGCCACCATATGTTGCCTGACTCAGCTGTTGATGAGCTGACACGGGTGCCATTGTTGGGAACAATACAGGCTGTATGTAAATTGGTCTGGCCTACGACAACAATAAAATAATTGTATTGTTGAAATTAGGCGTCCCGTCGACAAATTAACCAATCACTTAACACAACTAGATAAGTGTATATCTACGTGACTAAATAGTTGTTTAATTAGCTAATTATGATTCTACGTCTGTCTTCTCCACGGCCCTGGGCTACTTTTCCGATGTGAATAAACTTACAAGTGTTAACCTATACTGTAAAGCTATGAAAGTGTATGTATTATAATTTAATATGATTTAGTCTTGTTTGAATGCCACAACGATGTCATAAAACACTTCTCGTCTGTAATAAAACGGAGGCTCAACAATGGGGCTTACTTTCTTCCTCTGTAATCCCGTCTTATTCCCCCATTACAAACCGCTTTCTCCGTTGAAGGTAGGGAAGAGGAAGGCACAGGGTGATATTCTTACCCCGATTCTCAGGCAACTTTTATTGCAGATGCATTTATTGAATCTTTCCTATTGAAATATTTAATTTTGTATGTGAATCTTTACAATATTTTATACACTCCTCCCTCACATACAAGTACTGTTATAGGTAAAAATATAGTCTTAATGACGTTGGTGCTACAAATTTCTTTTGTTATTATATTACTCGTTTTAATGCTTAGAACACGAATATCAACGTTTTTCCGCGGAAAGTACGGAAAGTTACTTTTTTCACATTTTAAATTGTAAAGGCATGTAGGCCTATAGCGTGAACCGGGCGAGCAGTAGCTACAGCGGAAGAAAATTACAACCAAATCTATCCTGACTGGATACTTCGCAGGTATACTTTAATATAGGTGGATAATAATGTTGGATAAAATTATAACCAAATATATCCTGACTTGACACTTTATAGGTATATTTTAATGTAGGTATATAGTAATGTCGAATAGAATTATAACCAAATCTATCCTGACTGGTTACTTCGCAGGTATACTTTAATATAGGTGGATAATAATGTTGGATAAAATTATAACCAAATATATCCTGACTTGACACTTTATAGGTATATTTTAATGTAGGTATATAGTAATGTTGTATAAAACTATAACCAAATCTATCCTGACTGAATACTTCTTAGGTATATTTCAATATAGGTGGATAGTAAAGTTGAATAACATTATAACTAAATCTGTCCTGACTGGATACTTCGCAGGTATATTTTAATGTAGGTTTATAGTAATGTTGTATAAAACTATAACCAAATCTATCCTGATTGGATACTTCGTAAGTATATTTCAATATAGGTGGATAGTAAAGTTGAATAATATTATAACTAAATCTGTCCTGACTGGATACTTCGCAGGTATATTTTAATGTAGGTTTATAGTAATGTTGTATAAAACTATAACCAAATCTATCCTGATTGGATACTTCGTAAGTATATTTCAATATAGGTGGATAGTAAAGTTGAATAACATTATAACCAAATCTATCCTGACTGGATACTTCGCAGGTATATTTCAATATAGGTGGATAGTAAAGTTGAATAACATTATAACCAAATCTATCCTGACTGGATACTTCGTAGGTATATTTCAATATAGGTGGATAGTAAAGTTGAATAACATTATAACCAAATCTATCCTGACTGGATACTTCGTAGGTGTATTTCAATATAGGTGGATAGTAAAGTTGAATAACATTATAACCAAATCTATCCTGACTGGTTACTTCGCAGGTATACTTTAATATAGGTGGATAATAATGTTGGATAAAATTATAACCAAATATATCCTGACTGGATACTTCGTAGGTATATTTCAATATAGGTGGATAGTAAAGTTGAATAACATTATAACCAAATCTATCCTGACTGGATACTTCGTAGGTATATTTCAATATAGGTGGATAGTAAAGTTGAATAACATTATAACCAAATCTATCCTGACTGGTTACTTCGCAGGTATACTTTAATATAGGTGGATAATAATGTTGGATAAAATTATAACCAAATATATCCTGACTTGACACTTTATAGGTATATTTTAATGTAGGTATATAGTAATGTTGTATAAAACTATAACCAAATCTATCCTGATTGGATACTTCGTAAGTATATTTCAATATAGGTGGATAGTAAAGTTGAATAACATTATAACCAAATCTATCCTGACTGGATACTTCGTAGGTATATTTTAATGTAGGTATATAGTCATGTTGTATAAAATAATAACCAAAAGTAAAATTTTTAGATTTTAAGTTTAGTATTAAAATAAACTGACTTTGACGTAGTGCAGTGCGCTGTAGTTACTGCGCGGCCAGTTCATGCTATACAAGCTATTACAAGACTAACATTAAAAATGTGCAGAAAGATTAACTTTTTGTACAAAAAAGTTTCAGCGGAAAAACGTTTATATTAGTGTTCTACATATTGAAGTGAGTAATTAAAAAAAAAAAAATTAACAATATCAATAAGAATCGTTTAAGCTATACATGTCATTACTACCTAACATTTAAAATGTGAGAAAAGTAACTTTCCGTACTTTCCGCGGAAATAAAAGTTGATATTCGTGTTCTACACATTAAAACGAGTAATTTAACGAAAAAATTTTTTTTTACACCAACGTCATAAAGACTATATTTTTACCCTTTTATATACTGTAGGTATATTATAGTATAGATATGGTACGTTAAACTCCTATATAGAGACAAATCCTGGAGGAGGGCACAACAGAGTGCGTGACGCATTACACACAAGGAGTGGCGAGGGGATTGGTTACCACAACAATAACGAAATATTATAAAATTCAAAGCCCAAGACTGCCTTTAAAAAATCACCTTTACTTTCCATCAACTTATTTTGAAATGAATGCAATTTAGTCTAATATAAATTAAGACAGTAGATTAAGCTATGCAGATAAAAATGAAGACAATAGATATTATCGTGCCCTTTGTACTTCTGGATGATAATAGTAGCAATTATGTATATATATATATATATATATATATATATATATATATATATATATATATATATATATATATATATATATATATCTGTTATCCTGTTAAATATATATATATATATATATATATATATATATATATATATATATATATCGCAATATGTATTCTTGTGTATTAATAAAGAACTAAGTCAAAATACAAATACAAGAATTATAATTGAATTTACAATTCAAATTGAATTCAACTTGTCTTATTCAAGTTGAATAAGACTGATACTCAACAGTCTTACTCTAGTCACATAACTGAACATTGATGTATAAATTTTGAAAATGCTGTTAATGTAAATTAGCGAAAAGCTTCAATAAATATTAAAATGAAGTAATATATTCTTGTTTATGAAAGTTGTTTCATTTCACCATATATATTCAACAAGGAAAAATAATTCATCTAAGGAATACAATATATATATATATATATATACATACGAGTGTTATCGAATATTATATATCGCGTTACCGAATTTTGGTCTATTTGACGTAAAAATCGCCGAATTCTATATATGGAGGGTCATTAATTTTGTACCAGGCTGTAGTATTCGGCATCTTCGAGAGCCTTATTCACAACCAATGGCTGAAACAAGAATTTTGCTTTAATAATGTCAGCATTATCAATAACAATTCACCCAATAAATAAAACTTGGTATAATAAAAATTAGAATTATTTAAGATTTTATTGATTAATCTCCAAAACTAGTACATATATTACAGAAGGAAACTATAAGCTTGACAAGGCGATGGGTTTACCTGTTGACACGGGGCGAAAGTCTCGCATTTACATAGCTAAGCCAACTCTTGTCGAGTTTTTGTTCACCGAGAGATACCCTCATTACGGGCAACAGTTTGTTTAGTTTTTGTTTCCCGTATGTAATTATTTTTATACAT
This sequence comes from Prosapia bicincta, assembly GCA_036971475.1. Lineage (NCBI taxonomy): Eukaryota > Metazoa > Arthropoda > Insecta > Hemiptera > Cercopidae > Prosapia > Prosapia bicincta. The sequence continues at coordinate 198,468,110 of JBAIZL010000002.1, forward strand.
CCTGTAATTGATCTTCAGTAGTACTTTCTTATCGACAGAAAGGTTTTACCGTCCGCAATTTCTCTACTTTCACAGAGTCGCTGTTTGTGCATCGCGGTTATCTGTGCGCGATTTAATCTGTATCCAGCGAAATGGCGCGCTCGCATTGCCAACAAGTGGATCAGATGCTCGGCGATAGTGCATGGCACGGCGTCCGAAGCAACTTCTTACTTGCATCTCCATAATACAAGCGGGTTTACCTTCATGTTGCTTTCATGTCACAGCTTGTTTAATGAAATCATATCAAGTAATATAAACAAAAATGTTTAAAGTCAATTCCTACTTAGGGCAACAAAGATAAGTTTTTGTTTAGTTACTATTTATTAAATTATTACAATTTATATCAATGATACTTTATTGATAACCTATGCGTTAAAACAATTTTCTAACACATAACCTATAACGTAAAATCATATTTAATGTTATATTTAATCATATGTTACCACATATTTTAAACCAAATGGGACGTAAATCCTATATGCATACCTTACCCCTTTTCTGAAACGTTTTTTCTCCCATTAATTTAATTTAATTAATAAATGAATATTTGAATTAACTGAATTATTATCAAACATCATCCGTTACATGTGCAAAAATTTATATATTTGAACTTGAGTGGATTAATAAAAAGTATTTTATCAACAAAGATAAGTTTTTATTTAGTTACTATTTATTAAATTATTACAATTCATATCAATGATACTTTATTGATAACCTATGCGCTAAAACAGCTGTTCTAACACATAACCTATAACGTAAAATCAGCTGTTATATTTAATCATATGTTACCACATATTTTAAGCCAAATGGGACGAAAATCCTATATGCATACCCCTTTTCTGAAACGTTTTCCCCATTAATTTAATTTAATTAATAAATGAATATTTGAATTAACTGAATTAATATCAAGCATCATCCGCTACATGTACAAAAAATTGTATTTGAACTTGAGTGGATTAATAACAAGTATTTTATCAACGAAGATAAGTTTTTATTTAGTTACTATTTATTAAATTATTACAATTTATATCAATGATACTTTATTGATAACCTATGCGCTAAAACAGCTGTTCTAACACATAACCTATAACGTAAAATCAGCTGTTATATTTAATCATATGTCACCACATATTTTAAGCCAAATGGGACGAAAATCCTATATGCATTCCCCTTTTCTGAAAGGTTTTTCCCCATTAATTTAATTTAATTAATAAATGTATATTTGAATTAACTGAATTAATATCAAGCATCATCCGCTACATGTGCGAAAAATTATATTTGAACTTGAGTGGATTAATAAAAAGTATTTTATTAACAAAGATAAGTTTTTATTTAGTTACTATTTATTAAATTATTACAATTCATATCAATGCTACTTTATTGATAACCTATGCGCTAAAACAGCTGGTCTAACACATAACCTATAACGTAAAATCAGCTGTTATATTTAATCATATGTTACCACATATTTTAAGCCAAATGGGACGAAAATCCTATATGCATACCCCTTTTCTGAAACGTTTTCCCCATTAATTTAATTTAATTAATAAATGAATATTTGAATTAACTGAATTAATATCAAGCATCATCCGCTACATGTGCAAAAAATTATATTTGAACTTGAGTGGATTAATAAAAAGTATTTTATCAACAAAGATAAGTTTTTATTTAGTTACTATTTATTAAATTATTACAATTCATATCAATGCTACTTTATTGATAACCTATGCGCTAAAACAGCTGTTCTAACACATAACCTATAACGTAAAATCAGCTGTTATATTTAATCATATGTTACCACATATTTTAAGCCAAATGGGACGAAAATCCTATATGCATACCCCTTTTCTGAAACGTTTTCCCCATTAATTTAATTTAATTAATAAATGAATATTTGAATTAACTGAATTAATATCAAGCATCATCCGCTACATGTGCGAAAAATTATATTTGAACTTGAGTGGATTAATAAAAAGTATTTTATTAACTACTGGAAATTTGAAGACATATAAAAGGAGAGTGTGAACTGATGGAAGGAATTGGAAAATAACCAAAACCAAATAGCAATCAATAATTTATTTTCTCGCGCGCGTTTCAATAACAAAGTCATCATCATCAGTAGCTTAAGGATAACAACACAAACTCTAACCTATAAACACAATGCTAATAGAATAGATTTTGTGTAGTTATAAACACTGGTAATTAAGATGACTAACGTGAATTTATTTACCGTGAATTAAAGTTCTCACTGAACTACAATTTGTTTATTACACTAACTAGACCCCCCTTCCCCGCTACTTCTCCTATAGCATTTTCTTTCTCATCTTCACCTACAAAATATATTTGCTGCAAAATTTATAAAATTTTATATATATTCGAGTACATCTTTCTGTTTTTCCTAACATTAGAATAGTTTCCTTTGTTGACGCGTTTCGGAATGACTCCATTTTCAAAACGTAAATAGTAGTAAAAAATGTACTATTGAAGTTTTTAAATTGCAATCATTCCGAAACGCGTCAACAAAGGAAAATATTGTAATGTTAGGAAAGGCAGAAAAATATACTTGAATGTATACAAATATTCTCAACAGAAGTGAAGATGGGTATATTAAGAATTGTACATTTTTTTACAATCGTTACAATTACCGTTATAAACTTACAAGTAATAAAAGTATTTATGACATTATTGCGCTGTATGAGTTTTCTTGCCCCCCCCAAATTATTATAAAATTATTTTTAGGTTATTTATGTTTTGGTGATTTAACATTTATTTATTGTTCTTTTTGGTAATTTATAGATTAATTCGTGTTATTTTTTCTTTATTTTGATTAGTTAGGACTTATTTACATTGAAAATACCGACTTGAAATAGCAATACTTAATAAAATTATTACTACTCTCCAAAAAACCGATTATTTACGAAAATGTATAAAAGTCGCGTTAACTTACACCCGTGACGTAAAACTAAACGTTTTTATAATTAAATGGTACTTAACTAAGTGAATACGTAAGGACTTATTTGCTGACGCGTTTCGAAAGAATCGTTCCTTTTACGAAGCAAAGGAAGTAGAATTCGTAAAAGTAACGATTGTTTCGAAACGCGTCAGCAAGTAAACCCTTATGCAGTCACTTAGTTAAGTATTATTTAATTATAGTTAAATATTTAATATTTTATAACTGCTGGTAATGTCTATTATTAATATGGACACTTAATAATAAGCATTATAGCTAATGTAGCAAGAACTAGGATAGGTGTTTATTAAGTTAATCCTTTGCTTCGTAAAAGGAACGATTGTTTCGAAAGGCGTCAGCAAATAAGTCCTTACGTATTCACTTAGTTAAGTGTTATAGTTTAATCAGTGAATTCAGGATGATGAAAACAAGCAACTTTGAACGTTTTTATTGAATCAAATTATAAAAATGACAAAAGTCAGCAAATCTCTCCCAGTTTGTGGGATGTATAACACTATGGCACTACGAACATTAGTACTGTCTTCTTGGGTGCTTGCACGATGTAGGCTAAGACAAAGCTCGAAAAGCCTGGTACCATCACCCCCAATAGGAATTATGGCAGGCATTATAAGTTTACCATTAGCATTTAACTTATCAGTGTCTATTTTTATAATAAGAATACACATTTATATAAAATTATTAATTTAAGCCAAATTTCAAATATCTAGATATATATTTTGTCAAAGAAGTATATCCATTTCCCCCATCTGGTTGTCATCGAAACCTCCATTGTACAACCTTAAGCTGTTGCCATGGTTACCACACATTATCATAAATAGTGTTCTAGAGTAACTAAAATAAAATTATTCTTTGTTAAACTCAGTAGGAATACTTAAAATTGTTTTTCTATATTACTTGTTTATAATAATATATAAACGCAGTTAAACTCAAGAATAATTCATCTTTTTACTCCAGCATGGAACACGAACGGCCTTAACATTTAGAGCGCTCATTGCATTAAGACAGGTTCCCTAGCGTTACTTACGGCATGTGTTTTGTTGCTTCAGGAGAGATGTCCATAGAAGGGCGATGGTTGTACCTCATTCTGACGCTCCTAAGCATGAGGTTGAACACGTGCGCACTGCTAGACTGGGGGAGGAACAACCGTATCGAAGTCAACCTACCCTGGCTGCCATGTGAGTATATTCTAGTATTACTTACTTTAGCCATGGAAATCCTTGCCATCTATGCCGCACACTGTGATATTTTACCCATCCTGTGTCTCGTGTAGTTTATAGCTTAAAATACGCAATACCAAATGCATTCCAAATTTCTTTTTCAGTTCATCTCCTCTTTCTAATCTAAAAAGTATATACCTCATTTAATCATCAGGGTTTAGAACTAAAGGAAGAACTTCTGTCTTCCCCTTCTCCATTTCACCCTCCCAACCACAGTTCCCTTTCTACTTACAACAGGTCTTCATGTATCTGAAGCCTATTCAACATTGTTATTCTTACTATGAACTACCATATATTTTTGCTCGTATTATATATATATATATATATATATATATATATATATATATATATATATATATATATATATATATATATATATATATATATATATATATACTAACCACCATATATGTTTTAATCACCATATATTTTTTAACCATCATATGTTTTTGCTTGTACTATATATATTAAAACAACATAGGCTATTCAAATACAAGAATATTTATTAATTTATATCCAAAGCTTTTCGTTGGTAAACAGTACCAACATCATCCTAGAGTACTGTTTACCAACGAAAAGCTTTCGATATAAATTAATAAATATTCTTGTATTTGAATAACCTATGTTGTTTTAAATTATTAAACAAGAAAACGTATTTTATATATATATATATATATATATATATATATATATATATATATATATATATATATATATATATTAACCACTATAGGCTATATGTTTTAACCGCCATATATTTTGTAATTACTGCTAATATCTTCACTTCTTCCTACTCAATTCTTCTAACCTTTATGCATTGAACATTTCTGTGGCTCGTTATTCCTCCATACTCTTCATTATCCCCGAACCAATGTTGTTCTTAAAATTTCCTTCCAAAATATATTATTTACTTTATTATTTATACATAGGAATACGTTTTCTGTGTGAGAGTGGAAACAATTCTTTACTGGTAACTTTTACTTTAACTAGTCTTTATTTTAAAGAAAATAAAATTATTTGATATATTAGATTTAAATTTTTTTGGAAAATATGTTTTGTGTTATAGTTGAGAATGAAACCCGTTGCTATGATGAGCTGGGTTGCATCAATGTAACCAGAGAGTGGTACCACCTGATTTACAGACCCTTTAATGTTTTCCCATTGCCAAGGCTAGTCATTGACACCAGGTTCATCCTATATACAAGGAAAAATCCAATTGAGGTAAATTTAACTTCCTAATTTACTATGTGGATTCGTGACAAATATGTTCAAAGTATATATATATATATATATATATATATATATATATGAAGTTAATATATTACTATTGTAAGTAATTTTATCCACCATCAAGTGCAATGATTTTACCTTGAGTGATGAGGCGCCTTTCGGTCACTTGACCATTGTCGAATCACTGATTATTTTTTCTTAATTTTTCTGGTGCTGATGTTTGGTCTGTCGTGTTGGTAATTGTTGACGTCATATACTTTTCCTCTTGAGTCTTGTGTATTATGTTTTTGAATCACTCAAGGTAAAATCATTGCACTTAATGGTGATAAAATTACTTACAATAGTAATATATTAACTTCATAAAGTCAGTGCAACGGAAAAACAATGGATAAATTAATATATATATATAAATATAAAATACGTTTTCTTGTTTAATAATTTAAAACAACATAGGTTATTCAAATACAAGAATATTTATTAATTTATATCCAAAGCTTTTCGTTGGTAAACTGTACCAACATGTTGGTACTGTTTGCCAACGAAAAGCTTTGGATATAAATTAATAAATATTCTTGTATTTGAATAACCTATGTTGTTTTAATATATATATATATATATATATATATATATATATATATATATATATATATATATATATATATTTTTTTTTTTTTCAGAAGATGTTCACAGCAAATAAACTTTATATTTATTTACTGACATTACAATCTGACTTATATAACATTATTGTGTTAATTAATCACTTTAACATTAGTTTATGACTATCCGAACTTTAAATTTTGTACATTTGTGAAAACTTACTGAGACAGAACGTTTTCGATCCCTATGTGGTTTTCTTCGTCAGTGTCTTCTGCTTGGTTGGAGATGTGTTAAGCAATGGTTTTAAAGGAGGTTTTAGATAGTATCAAAGAGTACGACTATCACTGAACGTAATGGACTACAAAATACAAGAGATTATTTCGTTGTTATAAATAGGCCCTAAATATTTATTCTCTTATATAAACAATTTTATTAAAAACACCGAGACTAACCAAAATCACCCAACAAATGCATTTTCATATTAGTTTAGTAGAACGTTCAACATTAAAAACAAATCATTTAGATTTAAAAAAAAAAGTAAATTCCTACTGGAGGTCAAGAAAGAAAAAATTTATCATTGTTTGCTTATTTTCAGTTTGTTTATTTTATTAGTTTCATTCATTTTTAACCCTACAGCACTATTTATGATATTTTGTGGTGACCATGGCAACAGTTTAAGGTTGTACAAAAGAGGTTTTGACAAAAACTGATTTTTGGATGAAAATATTCATACACGTCTTTGAGAAATTCATTTCTAGGTATTGGAAAGTTGGCACAGTGCCAATCATGCTAGACTTTGAACATGAAGATCCATAGTTCGAATCCGGATAGACCCTGAAATTTTTATAATTTAATTATTGAATCGATATTTGAAAAAACTTTACTAACATCACTTGTCGTCCACTATAGGTTAAAAGAAATGTATTTGAACTTGATTGGATAAATAAAAACAAATGTTATTAACAATTGAAAATTTGTACAAGATATGTATCTCAGGAGAGTGTGAGCTAATAGAAGGAATTAGAGAAAAAACAAAACTGGATAAGTTGTTTTTGGTAAATATGTGTTAACAGATATCTATAATTACGATGCTGTTTTTATTTGTGGTGTTTATATATCTATGAATGTCCTCTTGTCTTAAAATCCCTTTTTCCGTTAATATGTAGAATGTATAGGTTAGAGACAATAAATGTTAACAAGTTTGTGGTGTGTCTCATGTATGCTTGATTTCGGTTATATTCAAAACAAGACACAATTTTCAAATAAAATTATAAGAAAAAACTAATTGTATACATAAATACTCGGTAGAGAGTGATTCATCCCAGCTAAGCAAAAGTCATCCCAGTTGCCAAAGCACCATAGGATTTTCAACCAAACTTGGATTTTGATTGGGTAGCTTAAAAGATCTTCCTCGATTTGGAAAATATCCTACCCCTAAACATGACGCTCAGGATAGTCTCCTCCTCTTTGAAGTAAAAACAGTTAAAAGATACTCACTTTATCCAATGCCAGATATTGGCATTTCTGCCACTATCCTCCTAGCCTCCCAGTACAGACAATGCTGACTTCGCTCTTCCACATCTTGCAAAGCTGTGCTGTTCTGAAGATGTTGACCATTCAACTTGTGACGGTTTCAAAGAGGGCAAATATCCGAGGCTGCTAATCCTATATAAGTGCTGTCAAATAGTCATGGCTTGTAAGCGTTTTGAATTTAACAGCTTCCACTCTTGGTAGGCTACGTGGTATTACAATTTTGTGCACGAGGCCCTTCCATATCTTTCCGAAACGCATTTCTTTCTGACTTTCCCTTGATTTTTCATTGATAGCTGACTCAATCAGACTTCTTGCTGTCAATAGAGAAACAGGATTATCAGGCTGTGGCAAGGTGTTACCTTTCTTCGCTAGCTGGTCCACAAGTTCATTTCTCTCAGTGCCGACTTGCCTAGGGAGCAATTGCAGCACAGTCATTGTACCACCCCTCTTCAATGATGCCTGCCAGGGCCTTTCTTCTGTTCATTGTTTGCACACAGCCGGTGAAGGTGTTACTAGTTAGTGCAATTATGGCAGCCTGTGAATCCACGAAGAACACAACTCGTGCCAACTTTCCGGAGATTGAACAAATTTTTTGGCAGCTTGTACTACCGCAGCAATAATCCCATCGAAGTTGTTGCATTAATTCCGACAGGACTGCAGCCCTCAAAGTGGTGTGGGGATCACTAATAAACTTGGAGTCTTTATGACGTAGAAGTGACAGTTTTCCCTCAGGTAATGAAGATAAAACTGTGTGACAGGTTGGGAATTTAGATGCTTGCCCCAGTTCCAGATTGTATTTAATTCTATAGGTTTCGGTATGAATGATGTCACAGGCTTATATGTTTCGCAGTGTCTGTAGTTGATTCTTTTTACCCTCTGTACTAGTTGGTCACAACCGCAGCATACTTTAAGCTGCATATGTCCCCTGGGTAGGGCTAGTTAAAGGGTTGAGCCGGATGATCACCACCATCTTGGTGCACTTGAAGCATAAACACAACCCTTGTCATAATGACCTTCAAATTTAAATTACTTATATACCTCCTGCTTCCATCAGAAAGAACTAATGTCCTGATAATATTATCACTTAAAGCATCGCCTTGGGTTTGCCACATGACCTTAATGAGAGCCTTTGGTAACCTTAGTGACACGTGGTCATGGTGACTTTACAATAGAATGTGTTTGACTCACTGTACAGGTTGCAACAAGCAGCGTCCCATCTTTAAATAGAGGAAACATGATCTCCTGCATTTAGTAAAAACCTTGTGTAATAAGAAGGTAGATATTTTTGATAGATCTTTACCATTTTTTGATAGAAAAACATATTAGTAATATCAAAACTGATGCAGTTCTCGACATCAGCATTAGGCTCACTAGGTGAATTCTGGCATAGCCTCTTCCTCCAGCCAAATTTAACATGGGATTTTGTCCCGTATGTAGTGTTTTATCCAGCCATCGTGTCAAACATTACAGACAGGGTTATAGGACCAAGGTTACCCACAAACCATTTTCAATAATTTTCAACCCTCAGAACTCTGGGACCTATAGTTCTCCTCCTTAACTCGACTGGATAGCCATCGTTTAGATGTGCAAACCTGTGCATCGCAGACACTCCCTGACCAAATGCTAAAGCTGTTAGCGGACCAACAACTGCACTTACATCTTTGGCAGAGTATGCTCACAGCAGCAACCCAGATTGAGTTTGTCAATCTTCATTCCTTTCAGCACTTCTAAGATGCAACGGTTCTGCTCTGTTAAAATATCTAAGAGAAGAGGTTAAGGTATACATGTGTAAAACTGGGTTGGTACTGGAAGTGAATGTGGATTGTGTTCATTGGCATCTGATAATTTTCCCAATTGCCCTAACCACTATCTCCATCCAGCCCCTACGAATTGTACATTATTCTGGCTTCTGCAAAACTCATTATTCCTTTACTCAATGTCGGTTAGTCCCTAAATTAGATCAACTACCTCCTTTAGTAATGAGCTTACTGAGATATAATTTGTTTCTCAGATGGTGATTATTGTTGAGTACAAACAAAAACATTACACATTAGTAATTTGTCTAATACTTTTGTAAAACTATTTATGTTTACAGTAAGTTGTGGCATACCATGAAGATTCATTTCAAAGATAGTGTACTTTACTTTTAAATAAAGGATGAAAGCAAAAACCATTTTCAAGAAATAATTTATGTAGAAAGTTGTTTAGAAATTTATTCTTTTGAAACTTTATAAAGACGTTTTAACCTAAAACAGTAACCTAATAACCTAAAAAAGTCCCATCTTTATACTTGGGCACTACAGTTGTTATTTTTTAAATAACGATATTATTATTCCGACAGTATGTGCTAGAAAATTAAACCACTTCAATCCTAATTGAATACGTTTACTTATCTTCTTTAATGTTCATATTTATTTAAAGTCACTGTCTTTGTAAAAAATGAATTTATTTCTAAACACATTAGCAATTTGTAAACAAAAGCCACACATTGGATGGTTAAACAAATGAAATAAAGTTATAACATTGATCTTTAAACACATAAAATTAAATTATTTTTACTATGCAAAAGAATCATCTCGGATCCATGTTTTTTTAAAAGCAACTGTAAAAGAGGAAAAACTCTACTGATAGCAACTTAGAACAACTTTGGTGTAATTTTCAATTTAAATAAATAAAACCTTTTCACCATGAATATACTTTTTTATTTAAATCTGTGTTTAAATTTTGATTACAAAGGAATCATCTTCAGAGGAAATAATTATTACTTATTGAAATTTTTCAGCAATTACATTTCACACTTGGACATGTTTATTTAAATTGATTTAGTCTCTTGAATTTAGTCCATTACCTTTGGTAAAACTTAATTAATAACTTTACATTAGTTTACGACTAGCCAAACAATGTCTGATGAGACACTGATGAAGATCGACACGAGCGATTAAAAATGGTATATCTCAGTAAGTTTTTACAAATTTACACAAAAATTTAAGTTTGGATAGTGTAAGTTTTATTTAATACTGTGATTCATTAACAAAGCTCTTGAGAAATATCAGTAAATAGTTGTGATTTCCAATGATAAACTGATAAATATTTATTTATTCTCAAATGTAACCAAGCAAATGCAAATTATAAAAATAGTTTATTTCGGTTTCAGTTTTGTGACAAATTTTTTTATCTGACTGATTAAAAATTGTAGATTGATAAGAAAAATGAAGACAAACACTACAAAAGTGTTTTTTTTTTACAAATAAAGGAAAGAAACTGCTTAAACCCTCATATAATCCATTATACATATTTTACCTACAACCTTAGATAAGTCAAAGTCCAAGTTGAAAGCAAGGCACGTCTTCCAAAATGCCTGTCCTCACAAAGAGAGTGACATGACTTTAAAAGTAAGCTACTTGTAATAATATGATTTGATTCCATCTTCAACTTGAGTTACTAGTTTTACACTAAACACTTGAACATATATATGTGATATGTCACACTTGCACTTACTTTATTTGTTTAAGGGGGACAGCCATTTTGAGAGATATATCCCATCAAACAAAAAATTAAGAGCTGTTACAGAGAAGTATGACATACTAAAGTGATTTAGAATAAAAACTAGTACGGCAAGTTGAATGACATATTCAACATATGTTGAAGTTTCATGATGTAATCATCTTGATTCACTGATTAAACTAAATTTAAACTACTAAACTAAGTGAATACGTAACTGCTTACTTGCTGACAAGTTTCAATGTGTTAAAGTGTTTTAGCATAAAAACTAGTAAGGCAAGATGAGATGGAATAAAATAATACTATTTTTGTGGTTTTTTTTATTATAAATTATAGCCCTAATTTTAATCAATAAATAGATCATTATGTTGATGACAAAGAATAGCTGTTTCAACCTTCAAAGATAAAATTATTAATGCTACTGAAAACACTCAACACAACAATACAGTTTACATATTGTACACTGATCTTGTATCTTGTACACTGATAAAAAATTAAAAAAAGTATCCTGTGTCATTTATCTGATTGATCAGAGACTGGACAAAGTTTAACTGTTCTGTAAATGTACACGTTCACGTTCACTGTGATGTGAAATGATGTTTAGATGTCTAAATATTTAAAATATCATTTTAATTTAAATTAAAAACGTGCAAGTATTAGTAAACGTAGTTTCATTTCATAACAAATGTTAATATTTTAAACCCATATTTTATTAGTATAATTTCGGTGTTGTTTCATTTTGTTACAGGGTCATTTAATGAGGGTGCAGTCAGAGAAAACTATACAAAAATCAAATTTTGATGCCAAGAAGCAAACTAAATTTATAATTCACGGTTTTATAGATACCCCCCTGAGTAGCTGGGTTAAAGTAAGTATAGTATTTATATATATATATATATATATATATATATATATATATATATATATATATATATATATATATAAAGAACTAAGTCAAAATACAAATACAAGAATTAAAATTAAATTTACAATTCAAAGCTTTTCGTTGGCTACTGTTAGCCAACGAAAAGCTTTGAATTGTAAATTCAATTATAATTCTTGTATTTGTATTTTGACTTAGTTCTTTATTAATACACAAGAATACATATTGCGACATTTATATATATATATTTATTTATATAAATATATATTTGTGTATGTGTGTAGAAATGTATATTTTGAATTAGAACATTTTCATAACAATTTTAAAAAATTACAAGCCTGTAGCCTCTCCAAATCATAGGATATTACAGAAAAATTTACCTGGTAATGTAAGCACTCTTGAAGAGTATGAAAAAATAATAAATTCTGGTACTGATGTCTCAACTTACAATTAAAGGGAAAAATACAATTACTTCAATAACAAACACAAAACTCACAAAAATGTATAGAAACATGATTTTCTATTCATTCTAACCGATATAAAGACGTAAAATAGCTGTAAGGAGATGTAATAAGCCCCCATATGTATTATATTTATATGAAAATATACCATACAACTTTTTGACCAAAAACTACAAAAAAACAAAACATTGATTTTTGTACAACAGAGTAAAACAAAACTTTGATCATTATTGGATTTCTTGACAAATGGAGAAACAGTTCTATGTAAAAATCTATCTCAAAACAATTTATTGAAGGAAAAGATTATTAAACAAGAATGATGTTTTTCATATGAATTGTTACTGTAAACACAAAAATGTGTTTGTAACTCGTATATTAATATCTTGCAATAATTCATGAATAGTTTTGTACAATAGTTTGTAATGCCCAATGCTAGGTAGTAAAATCTTGAAATGTAATTGTAGGTTATGTCCAATATTAAATTCCGTGCAATTTAAACAAATACTTGTTTTATATTCTTCTGGTAATAGTTTGTTTTCAAATGTTGACCTGTTTGTATTTAGTACTATTATTTTAATACGTATTGTAGACTTTTTATATACTGGTACATAATGTTTGTTACTTTTGAGATTTTAATTCTTATTTGGTTCTTGCAAGTCTTTTTCAGGAACAAAAGGTCTTAAAAAATGTATCATAAATATTTTGTGTGATAATAGTGGGAGATACAAATTTTATTCACACACTTGAATTCGGTCAATTAATATAATAGATATCCAATTATACAATAAATAAGCTCGAGACAAATAAACATTGCAACTCAGACAAATAACAATTATGAAGACTTATTAAACTTATGCTAAAGGATGTTAAATTGTTAACTTACACTTGGAGGAAACGTTTTCGTCTTACGACTTCTTCAGCCTCGTATTTTTGCTGCTAGGAATGCTTCAGTTGTGCTTCCTTGGTACTATTTTTTGAAAGTTAGAAGTGATGTGATCAAAGAGATATGTGATCTGTCGGTGTAGTAAATAAAATACCTATGTCCATAACTAACTACACACAATAAAATAATTAGCTCACAAAAATGGATATGACAATTATTTAATAGACAAACTACACAGAAAAATACTCAACAAGAACAGTAACAACAACACAAACAACAAAAACACGAACACAAACAAATTCATCACCCTCACATACATAAACAAACTCACAAATAAAATAGCACACCAATTCAAAAAAAAAAACAGGATACAATGTAGCTTACAGAACAACAAATAAAAGCCAAACGGCTATCAGACACAGCATTAATAACAATACCAACGCATACAATAACCCAGGAGTATACAAACTAAAATGCAACAACTCAATAAGTTCTATATTGAACAAACAGACAGATCTTTCGCTGAAAGATATAAAGAACACAAAAGCGCACTGCACACTACTATTGAATCCACCTTTGCAAATCACCTCATGGACACTAAACACTCATGCAAAAGTATGGAAAATAACATGAGCATCCCCACACATGCAACAAAGGCCATAAATTAAACACACTAGAACAGTATGAAATATATAGACATAGCAACACACATAAAAATGACATCCTAAATGAACAAACACGGCACACATCACACATACTCTTCGATCACATCACTTCTAACTTTCAAAAAATGGTACCGAGGAAACACAACTGCAGCATTCCTAGCGGCAAAAATACGAGGCTGAAGAAGTCATAAGACGAAAACGTTTCCTCCAAGTGTAAGTTAACAATTTAACAACCTTTAGTTAACAAAAAGTCTGGTCGCAAGTAATAGCAAAAGTGTAATAACTAATTAACAACCAACTTGTCATGAACAGCAACAAGATTTCAATTATGAAGATTCTGCTTCTAACATATCTAATCTTGTCACATTTTACTTTACATAACGAACGTATGAGAGCAGCAATATCCAGAAGGTTAGCAACCTTGAAATAAGTTAATGTATTCTGTAATTTAATAGTCCACTATTCCAAGGTTAAATTAAATTACTAGCTATTATTATGGTTTACTTAAAACTAGAAGTTTACTTCTCCAAAGCTTAAGCATGAATAAATAGTTAGCTTATAGTATATTGTATGTAATAATAAACATAATAATAAATAAAGACTTCTCCATTAATAAAATAATTGGGATTATAAAATTAATGGAATTTATTACCCTTTTGTAAACTTAGTAGTTTCCTATTTTAAAGATTAGGCATAATTTAATAATTATTTGTGTAATCAAGGTCTCCCTCAGTTGATGTCCAAAATGCACCTCTCGTCTAAAACTGAGGGAAATTTTCATAATACAAAATCTCACAAATATTGTGCATTGCTAATCTGTAGTAATCTTCGTAACATTTTTTTAAAACAATTGTATGACTTTATATGAGTAACAAGTAACATAAAGAAACATTTCAAGTAAATTCCTTTTGAGTTTAACAAAGAAAAATTTTATTTTAGATACACTAGAGCATTATTTATGATATTGTGTAGTAACCATGGGAACAGTTTAAGGTCATGGAGGTTTTGACGACAACCAGATGGTGGAAAAGAATTCATATACATCTTAGAGAAATATATTTCTAGGTATTGGAAGGTTGGTGCAGTGCCAAGGTGCGCTAGCCTACAAACATGAAGATTCTCAGTTCGAATCCAGTTGGACCCCACTAATTTAATAACCTAATTATTTAATAAATATTTGAGAAAACTGTATTAATATCAATTGCCTAGGTTAAAAAAGTTTTAAAATATAATTGGATGAATAAAAAAGTATTTTATTTACGATTGAAAATTTGTACAAGATATGTATCACGAGAGTGTGAGCTAATATAAGGAATTTAAAAATGAAGGGAGAGCCATTAAATTATAAAGTGTTATCAGATTTGTTTGTATTATACAGTAAGGCTCTTTGTAACATTTTTCCAAATTTAACATGTTTGGAGCATCAACCTTAATTGTTATTATTATTTTCCGTCTACCTTAGGACTGTCCAGATCATCTGGTATATTTTTTTGCCATATTATTGGTTTTGTGGTTGAAGAGTTATATTTTTGTGAATATTAAGTAAGAATTACCCAACTTGGTTGTTGTAATCATCTTGAATTCATTGATGAAACTATAACTAAATAATACTTAACTGAGTAAATACGTAAGGGCTTACTTGCTGACGTGTTTCGAAACAATCGTTCCTTTTAAGAAGCAAAGCCTCTAAAGGCTTTGGTAGAGGCTTTGCTTTGTAAAAGGAACGATTGTTTCGAAACATGTCAGGAAGTAATTCTTTGTGTTTTCACTTAGTTAAGTATTATTTAATAATAGAATAATTATATACTTATTTGTTAATTTATTTGGCAAAAAACCACTATTTACTAATATTTTTCAGTGAATAATGGTTTTTTGTCAAGTAAATTGATGAATAAAAATAGTGTTTAATAAAAACCCTAAGATTTAAAACCCAAAAATTGCAAGTTCTAATAAAGAATTATATTTTGGTAAACATGATTGTAACAAGGAACCTCTTCTTATAGCACCAGGAAGAAATTATTATAAATCATGTACTAAATTTTATGTCTTTTGAATAAGAAAATTTTATTATCATAGGCTTTAGTAAACATGATGGCCGGTTAGGTTTTAGCATGGAAAATCTGATAGTTTTATTTGTTGTAAATGATTAATACTCAACTAGAATTCTATATTTCTTTTGGCAGTTTATACAATTCTTGTAGTCATAATCCACAATTCTACTTCTTTCCTGTTTTTTTGAAAAATGTGTTGTTCCTTAATTTTCTAAACCCTGATTTTACAAGAAAACTTGTTTTTAACTTAGGAATTACGACGAGAACTACTCAAACACGCAGATTGGAATGTAATTGTAGTAGATTGGGCGGGTGGTTCCCTTCCACTATACACACAAGCAACTGCAAACACCAGACTTGTAGGCCTAGAATTGGCTTATTTTATAAACTACTTAAAGGTAAGTACTTAACACTATTGTTGGTCACTTTTATAAATATATTACTGGTATTCATGCAGTAATTCAAGTTAGTTTCTACATAAGCCAAACAGGAAAGTCTTTTTTACACAGGGGTCCAAGAACACATAAAAGCACTTGCAAACCATAAAATCCAATCAATCTTTGCTGAACACATCATATCCACAAACCTCAACAACAATAACATAAAATCACATGTACAATTCTACACAAACTAAATAAAAATTGTCGACTTCACCTATCACACAGTCTCAGCATCCAAATATATTATAATTGACACACATTTTTTTACTTTATAATCGCAAAAATTCACTAAGAAATATTTAATCCCACTCCTCAATTAAAACCAGAAAAGTCAGTTATGGTCTGAGTTTACAATAAAACACATTTCCTGAAACAACTGGTCTCTACATTTTTAATGTAACCAAATTATTATGTTAAATTTATTCTAGTCTTCTGGATTGTTAGCTTCGACTTTTACATTTCCAACCGTTACTGTTTATTTTGTAAAACTATTTATTACACAGTGTATTTATAAAAATATTGCCCAATGAAATATAAAAAGTGCAAAAGTACAAAAATTAAACTCATATAATTAAGTATAGTAAAGTCTTGATAATTCAGGATTCTGTTAAATCCGAGCCTATTTCTGTTTGAGCCTATTTTATCTATTTGAAAGAAAATGATGAATCGGGATTAAAAAATTGTTTTTTCTCATTCGGTATGCAAAGGAAAAGAGTCAGGCTTCTAAGATATGTTCATATCAATACTGTATGTAAAGGAAATGTGTCGGACATCCAAGAAATGTTTGTATCAATAAGGTATGCAAAGGGAATGAGTGGGGCTTCCAAGAAATGTATCAATACTGTATTTAAGGGAAATGTGTCAGGCTTTCAAGAAATGTTTGTATCAATAAGGTATGCAAAGGGAATGAGTTGGGCTTCCAAGAAATGTTTGTATCAATAAGGTATGCAAAGGGAATGAGTTGGGATTCCAAGAAATGTTTGTATCAATACTGTATTTAAAGGAAATGAGTTGGGCATTCATGAAATGTTCATTTCAATACGGTATGCAAAGGAAATGTGTCAGGCTTCCAAGAAATGTTTGTATCAATAAGATATGCAAAGGGAATGAGTCAGGCTTCCAAGATATGTTCATATCAATATGGTATGCAATGGAAATGAGCCGGTTTTCCATGAAATGTTCATATGAGTACAGTATGCAAAGGAAATGAGCCTGGCTTTCAATAAATGTCCATATAAAGTTCTATAAACTGATTTTGTACTTTATTAATTATAGTACTGTATTAGGTGGGGTTCATTAAAACACCTATTTTTTCTAATACCCAGGAACATATTTCCGTGTAATCCTTGGTTTGGGTAATCCGAGGGGGTCTTGGTCCCATTTACCTCGAATTATCAAGACTCTACTGTACTTGTAGTGATGTGAAAAAAACCCGTTTTATACAAGTAATTAAATATGTATATGCAAGCAGAAATAGTTATTACATCACTTTGATTCCTTAAACTTTGTTTTCCAAAACCAGGACAACTATCAGCTAGAGCCTGCTGATGTACACATCATTGGCCACAGCCTAGGAGCTCACACAGCTGGGTATGCAGGGGAACGAGTACCAGGGCTTGGCAGGATAACTGGGCTAGATCCAGCTGAGCCTTATTTTCAAGGAATGGGACCTCATGTAAGACTTGATCCGAGTGATGCAAAATTAGTGGATGTCATCCATACGGATGGAACCTCAATATTTCTCTTAGGTATCGTAGCAGTAAAGTTTTCTATCATAGTCATAAACTAATCTAAAAGTTTCACTGAACTTAATGCACAACAAAACTCCAGAGAAATCTATATTGCTGAGTTGTTTGAGGTAAACATGGGCTTCAAGCTACTGAATGATGTTTTCACTTTTTGTATTTCCTTTCTTTGTTTAGCTTCATCTCAAGTCTTTAGATCAATAACTGAGTTAAATTCTTTGATTGTCAAGTACAAATTGTCTTGCTGGTTGTTGAGTTTTGCTTATTATGATCGACTTGGTTTTTGTACTGTTTAGTTTTAGCCTTACCATAGTCTTCCCTTTGTGCCATAACTATTAGACAACTCAACTCCTCCATGCAGTATTTTAATATGGTAAACATTCCCGCTCCACAGAATTCGAGTATTATATTTTTTTTTAGAAATATAATTTTATATTCGGAACACATTTAAATTTATCCCAGTTGACTTATTTACTTACTTATTTGCCAACGCTCACCTTTGGCTGGTGAGCCATTTGGTGACACGCTGACCAGTATAGACGAACAAGTAAGTCATCATCAACTCCGGAATTTTTGAGTGCATTGCAGTTTACTTATAATTTGGAGTATTTTTATTTTAAATCAATGTATATTGGTTTTTACATTTATGTAATGTTAGGTGTTGAAATTCATCTGATAACATTGGTAGTTCCACCCAGCATAAACAACATTGGTATGTTACAAGTTGCGCACTATACTGGCTCGGCTATACTAACAGTCTGTGTGCTACGACTCCGCGTCGTCCTCGAGCCGTTTGATGAAACTATGAAAGTTTAACAATATTATACAAAATATTAATTTTGGTATCTATGTAAATTCAAATAAAAAGCATGTTTTAATAAAAAATGCCAAATATCCTGGGATTTTTGAGTACAAGAATAGCATAAAATTTTATTTCCAGGCCTTTATTTTGGAAAGTTTTTTGCTCCAAACTACCCAGTGTTTTCTTGCCATTGTGCCCCCCTCGAAAGTCTACCCTCGAGCAGGCCTTGAAACAAATATATTGATAAAATCACACACACTGTTTAGCATTTTATAATTTATTATTGTAGTGTAAAATATATTAATTATAATATATGGTAATGATAAGAGAGAGTGGGGATTAGGTTATGCTTAGATTCTTTTCATAGAAAAGTCATAGACTTCATTAAAATAATAAATTTTTTTTTTAATTTAAAATTTGTATTATTATGTATGTTATGATTCTAGGTTATGGCATGAGTGAACCATGCGGCCATCTTGATTTCTACCCAAATAATGGGAAGGAACAACCAGGATGTGACTTAACAGAGACTCCCTTACCCCTTACTCTTATCAGAGAAGGCATTGAAGAAGCGTCTCGAGTATTAGTTGCATGTAATCATATTAGGGCAATAAAACTCTTTACTGAGTCCATCAATACAAAGTGTCCCTACATTGCTCATCGATGTTCGTCTTACCAACATTTCCTGCAGGTATATTGCAATTGCAGTATAGGTAATGGTTACTTTAAGGTTTTAGGGGCAAACTTATACATTTTGATTATTTCAAATGCACTAGATATGTTCCCAGACACCAAGAATTGGATTTTTATTCCATCACAATATTGGAATGTTCCATCGCAATATTCCTTTATTACGTATTCTCTTGCATTTAAAATATAACAATCATTAAGGATTCCAATGCAGTAATTAAAATGATTGTAACTATTTTTTTAAAATTAATGTTTCTATTTTTTAAATGATGTAAAATTATAGAAAATCCTGAAGTATATACCTCATCCACGTAAGATCTTGGCATCATTACTTTTTGTTTCACTGGTATATCTTGAATAATCTAATCCCTCAATAATTGAGTGCTTTTTTTCTCATGAACCCAGATTTGAAACCTAAAATTTACTGTTTGTAGTTGATATAATTTGCACTATGCAAGCACAGCTCGTGTACTCATTACGTTTCATATGTGTTACCTAGTAATGTAAGGTTTGATCATTGTATAAATATCAGCATGCACAAACAAGTTAAGTGTGCTGTTAAATTTTAGTGAAACTTATCTAAGTATAAATATGATCCTAATTTAAAATAAATCATAATGATTAAAAAAAGTTTTTTTTGAAAAATATGAAACATTAACTTTTATTATCATTAATTCTAAACTATAATATTTAGTTAATTAATGCTTAGCTAGTGAGAACTATTCAGAACAGTAAAAAATGAAATAGTTAACTCTGAATCTCACTACACATTAGTTTAATAAAAACAAACACACTATATATAAAGTGACTAGTAACCAAGCACTGAGGAAGGTGACATCGTTGGCGAAACTAGTCTATATATAGTGTGTTTGCTTCTATTATACTAATGTGGGGTGAAATTCAGAGTTGACTATTTTATTTTTTACCTTTGTCAATTCTAAACCAAGTGAAGTAGTGTGTTTCACAATTAAGTAAAACTATATGACATTCTAAATACAAATGTGTTTCTAACCTAAAATGATTTAACAATTTTAAAACAAGATTTTCTTTGAAAAATACAAAACATTAACGTAAACTTTCACTATATTCAACTCTATAAACAGGCATGAACATTTTAAAATGTTTGCAACATTTAATAATAAACATAATATGAACGTTACTTCCAATAAAATAACAGTTTCCTAATGATTACTAAAAGTTGTAAACTAAGTGAAACTATCATATATAACTATTAAGCCACCGGGTGAAAACTTTTAACATATTTTCTGACCTGTTTCAAAACAATCGTTTCATTGATCAAGCAAACCCGCTACTCACTTTGTCAATGAAACGATTGTTTCGAAACATGTCAGCAAGTAAGTTGAAAGCTTTTACTCAGTTAATCAATTATTTAGTGAATTTAGTGGTTATTCATTGTATTCAGGATGATTACAATCAACTTTAATTGACGGTTTTGTTTCAGGGTCGTTGTTTCTCTTGTGGAGAAAATGGAACTGGGTGTGCTATGATGGGGATGCATGTAGATCGTGGAATTCATCCACCCGGCTCAAAGTTTTATATTAGTACAGGCAAAGATATCCCATACTGTAGTAAGTATCAGTGAATATAACGCCAATGTTTAAAGTAATTGTGTACAAATTTAATTAAAATATTTTACAGATTTAAAAACATAAACAA
Source organism: Prosapia bicincta (assembly GCA_036971475.1). NCBI lineage: Eukaryota > Metazoa > Arthropoda > Insecta > Hemiptera > Cercopidae > Prosapia > Prosapia bicincta. The sequence goes on from JBAIZL010000002.1 coordinate 198,489,495, forward strand.
TTGTAAAACTTTTAAATTTAAAATAAATTTATAAGTTCCAATTAAAATTATTTCACTAAAAAATTGATGGCTAAGATTAATGGTTATTCATTAATATTTAAAATGTTTTAAATGGTGGAATAGTTACAGGAATAAATTTTGCATTTTTTAATTAAATTGTTTATAGTTATGTTTATAATATTTAAAAACATTTCATTCTTTTAAATCTTAAAGTTTTTTTATATTGAAGCAAAAGTTTGGTAGTGGCCCCAACCTGTTTATGGAAATGGATATCTGTTTTTGTTATTCTTGAAACAAAATAAACTAGGCCTATATGACAAAATAAAGGGAATGAATTAGGTTTTTGTAAAATATATACCTCTATATATTTTGTCTTCTCAGAAAAATTACAAGAGTTTTTTAAAATGAAACAAACTTAAGATAAAACCAAATTAGGACATTAAGTTTAAATTTTTTCTCTTATTTGTTTACACTTGCGAATCATCTTGGAATAAATTCACAACACTGTGGACATTATAATTAATTAATCATAAATAGTTATCGAGTAACTGAGTGAAAGGTATTAAGTTGCTGGCACTTTTCGCAACAGTTGTTTCATTGATGAAGCTAACCTCCTACTGGTGGCGATTGCTCAAGGTTGCAGGGATAGGATTTATGGGTGGGGAAGGGTGTGGGATAGGCGGGTAGTACACAATGTAATGGAAAAGGTTGTAAGATTTAAAAAGTGTGACTATAGATGTGGGTTACCTTTCTTAATGAAACAACAGTTTTGAAACGTGCGAACAAGTAAGTTAATAGTTTTCACTTAGTTACGTGTGATTTATTCAGTGAATTCAAGATGAATACAACAAGCAACTATGATAAATAAGCTAACAAAAACAAGAAAACATGCAAAAATATACATGTTGCAATAAGTTTTGTGTTTGTTAATATGGATGATTGACTAATTTCATGCTAACTAGAAACTAATGTGCTAAAGTACAGAGTTTGTTGTTATACATTATCAAGAGCCCAGAGGTACAATATATTACAGTAAAAATATTGGAAGCAGCCCCAATACCACAAAAATAACAAATAAAACAAGATACCTACAATTAAACCCTTATGTACATTTCAATGACCATGTCATCATCATCAAAGGGTCTTATTACAAAATTACAATTTAGCAAACAAGACGTTACAAACTAGACTCACAAACTTATTGTTAACTAGATTGGAATATCATAATAATATCCTCTGATGATGATGACATGGTCATCGAAATGTACATAAGGGTTTAATTGCAGGTAACGTTTTTTGTGGTATTGGGGCTGTTTCCAATATTTTTAGAGTTTGTTGTTGTTGACAATGAACAACAGTAATTTAAAGATTATTGTTAGATATTGGAACTCGATATTAAAAACAAAAATTTAATTAATTAATCAGAGCTAAACTTGGTCTTTATTAGAAAGGGGTCTGCATTTTTTTTAATTCTGTAAAATTAAATAAAATATTATCGGGCTTCTTGTGATTTAAAACAGTTGTTTTACACTACACTTGGGTAGGCTTTATCCTAAGGAGAAAGTGTTGGCTAAAAGAGAGACTGAAAAAAGTAGGGCCAAAATATCAACAATACATTTTGGGTATTAACAATATAAGTAGACTATTTGACTGTACAAACAGTTAGGCTCGGAGAATCAGTAATAGGCAGAGGGTGACTTGGTAGACACGAATCCCCTACACTGTGCCTACCCAATATATAAATCCTGAAACAGAGAATAAAAATAGTTGGACTTAATTAATAGTAAAGGAACTGTCCTTCGGGAGGGTAGCATGTACATCAAGTAAAAGGAGCTTACAAACTTCATAAACCTATTAAATGTATCGAATAATATGTTTTTTTACAGGAAGACATTACAGAGTGACTTTAGATTTAGCACGACCTCCTAGAGCTGAAGCTTGGGTTCAAGGTTTTATGCGAGTATCTCTCCACAGTGACAACGGAATTATTCGAAACTTAGATCTAACACCAAGGTCAGTATTTATATAAAGAGCTGAACAGAAGGAGAGTGTAATGTTAAAGGTTATCATATAAAAGCATATTTTCTCAACATTAGAAATCAGGTTTACTATTAATTTGTTAAGGATGTGTTCTGAAACTGTTTATTTTTGTTTTGTTAGAAACGTATTCTAAGCTTTGATTTGTCTCACTTCTGAATCAATCAAGTATTAATTTAAATTAATATTTGATTCATCTTGAATTGGAACACTATAAACTTCTCTGAAAGTTTTATTCCTTTCTGTATGATTTGGAAAATGGAATACATATCTCCCAAAATTGCCCATCTTTATAAAATGAAAAAAGAGCAAGTCATACTGTAAGAAAAGTTTATATTTTTAAAACTATGAAAGTACAAATATTTCACTTTAGAATTTCCAAATATTTTATTATAGCCCATTGTTGGCCGATTAAAGAATTTATCCCAATTCTCAAAGTAAAAAATATTCAACATATTTTAACCACCTCAACTCAATTTTCTAAACCTCAGTGTTTTTTTTCTCCAAATTCCCACTTCTCTAAGCAGAGCAATATGTAATAGTGATATTTTTTAATATCCAATGAACTTTCCAGCATTATATTCTAGTTATATCAAGAAAACGAGATTAGAATCTTGTTTAAAATTCCTAATTAATGTCTAAAATAAACAATTAATTACGCAACTAAGTAACTTGGAGAGAAAACTTACTTTCATTTTGTATCAGGCCAAAAATTTAAAATAGAGTATTTACACTTGTATATCAGTATTTAAAAATCATACATTAAAAAAATTATTGTTTGAAAATTTAACCTAATTTTGTATAGTTTACAAAGTTTATTAATTTAATCAACTACTAGAGTTTCTTAATTTTTGTAAAAAAATTCTGTCATTCTTTAATTTCATGTTCCAGTGGTTATGAAAAACTTGAACATGGAACATCAAGAAGTTTTGTTGTAACTCATCCAGAAGACATTGGTACAGTGCGAAAAGTAGATTTTTACTGGGAATACGATATGGATGTCCTACAACCTAGATCTATATGTTTCCTATGGTGTAACGATCACCTTTATGTCTCAAGTATTAAAGTCGAAGAAACCAAAGATATTCAAGCCAGAGAGTAAGTATATAAAATACAAACTAAAGTCTACCATATTTTATTGCATGCTTTACAGCATACGTTTCCAAACAAGGGGGTTGCACCCAATTTTGGGGGGCATGAAGGGAAGTCAGGGGAAGCGAGAGACCAGTTGGAAAATAGTAAGATAAATTCTCATTTAGGTAAAATTTAATGACATAATTTATCAAAATTTAAAACTAAATTAATACCGCATTTTTTTTACATAGGTAATTTTATTGAATATGATGTTCAGAAAATTTTAATGACATGTATGGATTTATAAAAAAAATATAAGTAAAGGTTGTGCAAATTTTATGAACTTGAAATTAAATCAACATGATAGCTTGAAAAGAATAATGTTGCGAAATGGATGAATGAAAGAAACATGTTGCGAATGGATGTTTGCTGTTCAATGGGGCAACAGCGCCTCAATGATCAAATCTTCATTTTCGATAAAACACTTAAAAGTAGATCACAGGCCACTCTTCGATTATACTTGTTTCTTTAACACCTATTTGTGCGAAAAAACATTTTCAGCACTTGTTGAAATAAAAAACAAAATTCACCTTCCAAATTAAAACTTAAAATGTTATATCATGTTTCTTGTGAAAATATGTATAACTAAAGAAATAGTTATATATATATATATATATATATATATATATATATATATATATATATATATATATATATATATATATATTAAAACAACATAGGTTATTCAAATACAAGAATATTTATTAATTTATATTAAAAGCTTTTCGTTGGTAAACAGTACCAAACAGTTCTGTTAGTACTGTTTACCAACAAAAAGCTTTTAATATAAATGAATAAATATTCTTGTATTTGAATAACCTGTTGTTTTAAATTATTAAACAAGAAAACGTATTATATATATATATATATATATATATATATATATATATATATATATATAATGTCGTGATATAACTAATTATTTTTGTGAAAGGGCCAATAAATATTTTAACGCTAGGGTAGAAACAGAGTATAACAAAAAATTTGCATCGCTTTAAAAAAGAAAGAATTATCCAGAAAAGTGTCAAATAGTTCCACTAAGACAACCCAGAGAATCTAGATTTAACGCCATGAAATAACAGATCCTTGCAGTCTGGTGGTGATAACAATCTATTTATCGAAACGACGCAGTAGCAAAATATTGACTCACAATCAGTGGTCTTAAGAAAATATCTATTTTAAAGTTTTATTTAATAATACCTAAACTGTCTTTGTACATAATTTTTAATCACTATTGACACATAGTTTATAGGAAATTTATGATATAATTTTAGTTATCACTTTGCTGAAAAACTTTTTCAATTGACAAAAAGATCTTTTTAATTTATTTTTGAAAATGACCGAGTTTAAAGAGGTAAAAAATTAATGAAAGTAAAATTAATTTTTGTTTCAGTAAACGTGCAACAGAGGTGAGTAGCAAACTCTGCTCAGTAGACAATAGAGGATACGCAGATGTTGCGTCAAGAATGACCGTTCTTTTTGTTGATGAGTGCCAGCAGCAGTAACTCTATGGATGGAGGACACATCTGTAGTAACATTTACAATGTCCTGTTATGGGGTTTGCTAAAGAAAAGGTCATTGAAGAAATTATTGATATTTCTAGATCAATTTAACCAAATAAAACCAATCATAATAGATTGAAGTTTTGATGAAGAGAGAACAAGTATTAATTATCAAGAAGTTTAACAAGTTTGTTTGTGTAACAAATTTATAGAAAGAGAAGACATCTAATTATGACAAAAACGAAGCTGGTTTTCATTAATTTCAATGCAAGAGATCTGGATGAGAATTGTGCCATTTGGAAATAAAATAGAACATTTTTCTTTAAAATTATATTTTCCTTCAGAGTTTTTTCTGTAATCTGGTTTTATCTTCAATCCACAAAAATTAAGGTACTGTTGCCTCCAGTTAACGGCGCACTTGCTCACACCTGCTTTTTCGAAAAAAACGTGTGTCATTTTCCGAATGTTCTATATATCAACAGCTTCTGCATCCGATATGTCTACACATATTTCAAGATTGTTTGTTATTTCATACCGAAGATAATTTATCATTGAATTTATCTAAAATTGACCGTATCAAGTCAATGTTTTGACAGTCCTTATCATGTTTGCAGGTAAGTAGTGTACTGCCCTCCACCTCCTGTCTTGCCTATTGTGCTCTCAAGGCCAAGAGCGAGTTTAAATGGTCCCGACTATACTTATATCATAAAACCAGCTTTTGAATTCAATCATCAAAAAGCCACTTTAACTTGACAAACTCGCAATAAAGCTTTCTTTATGTTTTCATTGTCATCATGGCACTAACCACCCAGTTATTCTTCATATGCAATTTCTTTTAGTAGTCACTGTACAAAAGACTGTACGGAGGGTAATCTAGTTCATATAATTATATCCCATTTTCACTAGAGCTACTAGTCTTTTAATAAAAACACTTGTACATGTGTTAGTAAGTTACACTTGCCTACAGTATCACTTACTGTTTTGATTAATGAGGTCGGTCGTTTCGGGAGATGTGTCCCATTATCAACTTAGACAGTAATTGAGTAACGTTAATCTAGTTATTCCCAGACAGATGATTCAACCAGATCTTGACTTTGATTAGTTATTTGTGGACACTTTCAGTTAGTAGAACATTTGGTACCCAGTATGAACAAAACTTTGAATACTTTATTGTTTCGTAAACATTTCGTAGAAGTTTTTGACTCAAGATACAAGAATCAAAGAATCACATGAAATACATTGTAAAGGATTTTATTTCTTTTATCAAATTTCTACACCAAATCTTGCAAGTCGCCCATTTTGTTCATCACCCACATTCATGCAGCATCCCTAAATGCTCTCTTTATATGTCATTCTCAAATTTGTAATTGCACTCCTCTATCCACTTCACATATCTGACCATGAAATTCAACCATTTTCAATTTCTTAGCACTAACATAAAGAATTACAGTGTATATTTCTTTTGGTTTTAAATACTCAAAAGTGAACACAGATGGAACAAATGCGGCCCACAGTAATATGGTAGCTTATTACCACAATGGTACTTATAAACACATCTGCTCATAACAAATACATAATTAAATTGACTTTTTTAATAATAAAAGAATTGTTATATTAAAAAAGTTAATTCCATTGTAAGCTTAAGTCATGGTATGTTGAACAGTTGACAGGATGTTTTAGTTGACTAGATATTTTATAAAAACAAATTTAATTAAATGGCTTCCAGTTAAATGTTTTGTATGCATTTTCAACTTGAGTGATTTATCTTGGTCACATTCTTAGTATATGTAAGACAAAATCTGTACAAGAAAAATAGTATAGGTCAAATTTTATAAGCTGGCACTTGGCTATTAAATAGAAATTGTGTATTCGTCATTTATAAAACATCAGGCACTATCGTCATTCCTCATCGGTGGTATAAATCGCGGCATACCCATCCCAACCCTTAAAAAATCCTATTAGTACACTTCCATGAACACCATATTTTCATTTGTTATTTTTATTATATGTTAAAAAGTATTAATAAGTAATAAAATTAGAGTCAACTCTATGAGTCACTGGAAGACCAAGGGTTGATGTTTTTGTAAATGATCTGTAACCACCTCCATCCTCCTCTCGTCAAGGCCAGCAGCCCCCAGCTTATAAAATTTTACCTACAGTAGAATATTTGTTAGTAAGCGAGCACTCTTATACTTAATATTGTCCTTTTTCTAAATATTGTAACAACTAAATGCAACTTTGCTCATGTATACTACTCATGGCATACTAATGGATAAACAATTCAGTGCGTTACAAATGCTCCCGTTTCCATCAAGACACTCTGTATAATGAGGCATAGGCTACATTAGCTCTAGCTTTTTTTTTAAGTCAATAATGTGTGTGTTCAAGGTCAACAGAAATACTACATCAAATTTGTTTCACCTATATTTAGCCAACTATTGTTGTATATAAATTAGTCTAATCTAAGCTCAGTAACAAATATTTATATTTGTTGATTCCATCTTCCCGTGAGCTATTAGTTTTCACTAAAAACACTTGTAAATATTTTACATCTTGCCTTTAGTAGGACTTTTGTTTCCTTGAGATGTATGTTGCGGTATCGATTGATAGTTGATGCTCGGCTTGCAAAATTTATATTTGTTGATTCTATCTTCATGTGAGCTACAAACATTTCAAACTACACGCTAAACACATACTCAACACCAAATTACATTATAACTCACACACACTTAGCGACATCATAACTCCTAATACTCACCAAAATACACCCATATCTCCACCATAATATCCCACCCCTACCCTAACCTACAAAAATCTTGAGATCAGTTGCGGTCTGAGTTGACAATGGAACACATCTATTGAAATGGCCATCCTCAACAAATATAAGTAAGTGCTATTATAGGCAAGTTGTAAATTATTAAAAGCGTTTTAGGGCAAATATTTATTTTCTATTTTCTCATAAATTATATTTTAAATATACTCAGAATTAATGTTCAAATTCAGTGCCACTAGTATGAGAAGACGGTGAGAATTTATTATTTTATTTGGATTTATTGTACAAAATGTTTGTGAATATTTTTATAGCCAAATAAAATAGTATTAATTCATTCTAGTAGTTTAAGGAAAAAATAGGTTTATGTATAATCTTTGATATTGTGATATTTTTTAGGCTTATTTTTATAACTACATTTTCCTTTTGTAAATAAAGAATGTTTAAACTATACATTAACCTTATTGCCTATTATATTTGTTTATATATAAAGATATATTTTACAATTTTTTAAAATGAAGCAGCAAGTTTCATATTTATTTATAGACATGGTATTTTTTTAAGCTTATTTCAACCTTTGTTAACATGATTTCCCCACAACTGTAATGTGTTGTTACTTGATCTATAAGTAAATTTTGTGATACTGAATAAGTGTTTCTTTTTTAAATTTTACTATAGCTTTTTTGTTTTCTATTCATTACTTTGTAATTCTCTTTATATGCTTCTCACCTACAGCTTTATATCCAGTATGTCATTATAAAGGGTGATTCATATAAACCTCATGATTTGCATTTTATGTTTATTTTAAGAAGAAAAGTAACGTGTTATTGTGCTCTACATGTACAGAATATCTGGGAGATTAATTGGTCGTTAAAGGTTGTGTTGAAAATGTCCTTTGTCCACCTCTAGACACAGGTCAACATGTAGTTCAATGTTTTGGGCAGTTCGCTGGAGCATTGCGTATTCAATACTGTTGATTTCGCGAGTAATATTGCCCATCAGTTCATCCAAAGTCCATGGCTGTGTAGTGTAGGTTCTTCCCTTTAGATAACTTCACAGAAAGAAGTCTGGTGTGGTCAAGTCCGGTGATCTTGGGGGCCACAAATTCCTGGAAGTTATGCATTCTTCAAAGTAACTTTGTATCAGCCAGATTATTGCCAGTTTTACTCATTAGATGTCCTGTTGTTTCCAAGTTGTGTATTATTTGCAGTATTTAGTTCCTGTCTGGATGATTGCGAACACCAAAGAGGTATGCTCTTTGCGTCACTATGACCGATTGCGTTATCCAATAGTTTTAAACAAGAAATAGACGTTGCTGTAACGTGTATTGCAAGCGATCCTCGCTGTGTATATTTATACACTAGCATAAATCCTTGTGAACAATAGTACCTTGTGATTCAGATAAAGGAGAGCTCCAGTAACGATACAGTTTCCATCACTATCTATTGCTACTTGGTAATTCAGAAGGATTTTCATATAGCATTTTAAAGGTAATAGAATAGCATAATCTTCAACAAAACAAACAAAATTATTTAAACTACTAATATTCTCAGGTAAACGGAATTGAGAACTTTAGTAATTTTGAAGGTTTGTTTGTATTATTGTTCCTCCTGGTTGCAAGCTATTGAACTTTGATTTATACCAAACACAACATGATGCCATAATATAATGTCAAAAACTGACATTAATTTTGCTTATAACATATAATAATTTTTGGAAAGGAAAGGATCACTTTGTATATTATTCATAAATTTGTTGAAACACTTTAATGTCCAACACTTGAAAAACTTTTGAAAAATAATTAAAAATAAATAATACACTCAATTACTGATAATTACAGAGTTAACAAATAATATATAAATATTTAATACAATTTGTTATTTACATGTAACAAAAATACATGTATTTACACAATTTTTTGTTATAAAAAATTTACATATTCTACCAAATTTCTGTGTATTATTAACTGTACATTTGTATAACGAAAATAACAAAAAAAAGATGCAAGTTGTAAAGATAGTGTAAGGATCAGATTCCATCATAAATATTACAGGTTGGTTCTAATTTTATTATTTTACTTGCTTAAGACAAAATTGGGTGAAGAAAACTGATTTGTTTTAACTGAGAATTTGTTTTAGAGATTCTTATTACAATTGAATCATTTCAGGTAAACTTTAACATCCCTTAGTTGTATTCAGATGAAGAAAAATACATAAAAGTGGAATACACAAACAATTTTTTGAGAGAGCAAAGTGAATAGGTAAAAGTTATGTGAAAATGTAAAAAACTGTTTTTATTATACTAAAAACTTTTAAAATCTAAAGAACTGCCTCTAGTATCATTAGGATTGAATGACTGAGAATGAGGCCAACTGACATCAAGCTCCAATATAAATAAGTAGACCTGGAGATGCAGGATATAATGAAATGCTTACGTGTATCCATCGATAATAAAATGTCATTAAAAGCGCATATTGACAGCTCTGCAGAGACAGCCACCAAGAGATGCCGCCTGCTTAAACAGCTACTACCTGGGGAGCTATGCAGGATGTCCTCACAATCACATATAAGACATGCATAAGGCCCATCCTCGAGTATGGTAGTGAAGCCACCATTATAGCGAGCGCTTGTACCTCCGCTAAGCTAGACATCGCCCAAATCATTGCGCTAAGGGTAATCACACGAGCTCTGAAATCGACACCAATCGTAGAAATAGAAGTTCAGGCAAAAGTTGAACCAATACAATGGGGTAGGAAGAAATCAGCCTTAAATTTTTGGTAAAGGCAAAAAAAATACATCCCCACAAATGGGAGAATTATAAGCAAGCGGCACCCCATCTAAAAACCCAAATCACACCATTGACTGTGGCCCATTCAGTTAGAGAAAAATACATCTTGCTTGGAGATGCCGAAATATCCCCCCCCCCCCCCGGTGGGAGAAACAGCCAGCTTCTCACTAACTTCAGATCTATATCTGGAAAACCACTCTCTTCTAAATTATATGTCAGCGGACATCGAACTAAGGATAGCTATGCTAGAGACCATCAAATATCCAGAACCAGAGTTGGGGAACCTCTCACCAATTATGATAGGGAGATCGCTGCAATACATGAGGCAGCAAAAAGGCTAGAAGACTTGGGACAGAACCAAAAATCTGTATTTTTAATAGATTGCCAAGCTGCAATAATTGCACTCTCAAACAGCAAGTACACTGATTGCAAGAAAACAACTACATGCCGATTGAGACTCTCCAACTTCATAGAAAGTGGCTGGACCTTACACCTGCAGTGGATTCCAAGCCAAGGAATGGGAAGAAAAGGTCGATTTTCTCGCTAGAAACGACACTGCTCTCCAGCAACCACCTTGCGCTCAGTCCTATTCTTCTACAAAGACCGCAATCAACCAAGCAGTAAACAACTAGACCAGAACACGAAACAGGCAACCCAGCATAGGGAAGAATCGGGTTAAGCTGATAGACTCTCCTATACCCCGAAGCTTGCCTGGAGATGTAGCAGTAGCTGCCTAGAGATGTAGCATTAGTTCAGAACTACCACTGGCCATGACTACCTGGCAGCCCATCTGCACTGCATCTGGTTAAGCGCAGCTGCAGCCTATACGCTCTGCCAACACCCCAGGATGGACGCAGCCCACTCCAGTGTTTAGCCCTAGCAGCCAACTCTGTGGATGAAGAAGAAGACAACTACAGGGAGATCACTCGCCTCTACTGATCAGCACGCTGCCAAATGGCTATCCTGCCAAGGGTGGGCGTTGGGTAGTAAGTAAGTTTTATGTGGGTAAAAAACTTTTCACGAAAGTGAAAAGGCATGAAAAACAGTTATTTTGTCCCGTTTGCCTTAAAATATGTGATAACATATGATTTCATAAAGAAGCTGAATTTATGTTATAGGTTATGTGGTAGAACAGTTGTTTGAACGCAAAGGCTATTTATACAACTAGCAACCTACTTTATTTATATCAATTATAATTATTTAGTAAAAAGTAACTAAAATAAAATTTTTCTTTGTTAACCTAATTAGGAAATGACTTTAAAATATGTTTTGCTTATATGACTTGTCTTTATATTGTTTCTGAAATAACATTATTAGTTGTGACTGTAAAAGGTTTGGATAGCACTTATATTCTTATATCTGATTAACGTGAGAAGACTGCAGGGGTGATTCTGATTTTAAATAACTCATTTTTTAAATAAACTTGGCACGTATGACCTATTGCAATTTCCTTTTTGTCATTACTGTTGGTATCTGGTTAGTTTTGAGTTAAACAAGTGCAATCTCATGATTTAAAGGTCAAAATCTCTGTCAACGTTTGCAAATACCAGTTTTATTAAATAAACCAAATTCATCTTTATTAGAACCTGTGTTCAATTAAATTTCTAGTAAATTTAGTAAGGTTTCAAGTGAACTAGTATATATAATATATGCAGATATATTGAGAAGCAAATAAAAGCAATTATTTTCCTTTGCTATTCTCTAGCTTGCCAGTTGAAGCACAGTTGCGGCCTGTATGGTTCAACTTGTCCTGGCGCAGACATGCCTTACCACTTGCAGTTGTTTCCCTGAGGAGTCACCTACTTAAACTAACTAGTAAACTAACTTTCTTACCCATATCAGAATTTCCAAATGTTGATAAATTATTTCAAAAGTACATAAAAATATAAGAAGAACGATGTCATAACGTGACATAATTTGTTATAATTTCTCTAGCTTGCCACTTAGCAAGTTATACTACTTATAGCAGAGTTACGTTCTATTGGGTCCTGTAGTCTCAGGCTGGCTTAGACATGCCTAACCATTTACAATTGTTTCCCTAACAAGTCACCTACTAAGTAAACTAACTTTCTTACCCTAATCAGAATTTCCAAATGTTGATAAATTATTTCAAAAGTACATAAAAATATAAGAAGAACGATGTCATAACGTGACATAATTTGTTATAATTTCTCTAGCTTGCCACTTAGCAAGTTATACTACTTATAGCAGAGTTACGTTCTATTGGGTCCTGTAGTCTCAGGCTGGCTTAGACATGCCTAACCATTTACAATTGTTTCCCTAACAAGTCACCTACTAAGTAAACTAACTTTCTTACCCTAATCAGAATTTCCAAATGTTGATAAATTATTTCAAAAGTACATAAAAATATAAGAAGAACGATGTCATAACGTGACATAATTTGTTATAATTTCTCTAGCTTGCCACTTAGCAAGTTATACTACTTATAGCAGAGTTACGTTCTATTGGGTCCTGTAGTCTCAGGCTGGCTTAGACATGCCTAACCATTTACAATTGTTTCCCTAACAAGTCACCTACTAAGTAAACTAACTTTCTTACCCTAATCAGAATTTCCAAATGTTGATAAATTATTTCAAAAGTACATAAAAATATAAGAAGAACGATGTCATAACGTGACATAATTTGTTATAATTTCTCTAGCTTGCCACTTAGCAAGTTATACTACTTATAGCAGAGTTACGTTCTATTGGGTCCTGTAGTCTCAGGCTGGCTTAGACATGCCTAACCATTTACAATTGTTTTCCTAACAAGTCCCCTACTAAGTAAACTAACTTTCTTACCCTGATCAGAATTTCCAAATGTTGATCAAATATTTGAACATTACATAAAAATATAAGAGGAACAATGCCATAACGTGATATAATTCATTATAATTTATGAATGCTAACCCACATAAACAGGCCTATTTTTTTTCAACTAATGGGGGTGCCAGTAGGTGACTGATTAAGAAAACAGCTGTGGGTAGCTGCAAGTGATAAGGCACATCAAAGCCATTCTTAGACTACAAGACAATTTAGACCCTACAGACTATAAAGTCAATGTTGCCATATATTCAAGTAAAACTGACCAGCAGTGTAATTCAGGAAGCAGTTCAGACATTTCTTATCTAGAGTGTGCGTTTGTTGAATAAAAACAAGATGGAGTGAGGCCATAACACTGAAGGGAACTGCTTATTATTTACACAAAACTAAAGAAATAATATTATTTTTATTTAGAGTATCATAATTACCTAGAAATCCTAACATTACAGGTAATTATGATACTCCAAATAAAAATAAGAATATAAATCCTAGCGGAAAAGTAGAAAATTATCAAAACTAAAGAAGTAATATAACGTCTAAAAATTCTTAAACATTTTGCTGTGGTTTAAAATACCTGTTTCAATCATTTTAAAACAAAACTTTTTTTAAAAAAACAAAATAGATAAACACATAATACATAAGGAAACACTACAACACAGGAAAATGGTGTCTGAATCATTAAACTATAAAAGTGATTAAAAATTTATATTAATATAATATATGTTTTATTATATTTGAAAAATTCTATACAAAAGACTACTTACTTTCATCAGTTTTACTATGGTACAAAATACTGTAATTGTTGATCATTTAAATTAACTTTATCTGCTTCAAATTAAAATCTCTGTTACAAAACTGTCAAGATTATCCTGAAATAAAAATCAACCAGGTTCAGATTAACAAGGCTCTACTACATAACCTCAGTTATAGCAAAATTCTACCCTAAAATGATATCTAATAATTACTGGACTTCACATATTATTTTACACATTAAACAAAATTAAAAATAAAATTGATGTCGAGATATAAAAATAACATATTTCTTAAAATCTTAAGCTTACTTTAAACCAGTAACAATTACTTTAACATTTTAATTCAAAATGTGACCCCTTGCTACATATTAATCTTTTAAATAGAAATACATTGCCAAAAGAGAACATAAAAGAATTTTTATTTTAAGAGATTTAATTTTTAAAGTTAAGAATAAAACAAGTTACTAATTCACACATAGAGTTTTGATATTATTAGAACTCGACATTATAAACCTGTTTTTTCTTTTTGTATAAATTTACCTTTTTAATCTCTAAACTTTGCTTTGATAAATGCTGGTAATGGTATTAGATACAACAGACAGTTGATAATTGCCAGTGATATTGGAAAGACAAATGCTATACTTAAATTGAAATCTTCATTGAGAATTTCAGACAAATTAAATTCTCCTGTATCCCTGCTGTAACGTTCTGTAATATATGCAGCGCTATCGGGGTAACGACAAGTAAAGACATCTTGGCCGTAAGAGGAAGATTCACCAGTAGCTGTACAGTTCTCAAGGGTGACGCTAGTAACAGCACCAAACAGTTGACGTGCCAAGAAGGCACCGGCGTATCGAGTTTGTGTTCCATAGCTTATATAGACGAGCCAGTCAGATAGACCTCTGTAGGATCTGCAGAAAAAGTCATAAACTCAATACAATATCTAATGGTATTTGGAAGGTTTTTATTAATTTTAAATGTTATAAATTTTAAGCATGTAACAACTAAATAATTTTTTGTTTTTGGCAATAATAACAGACTGGCTTCACCTAAAATTAAATAAAACACTTGCCCGCGCCCCAGTTTCTACATAGGCCAGACAGGGAGGTCATTTTAGACACGCTACCAAGAACATATAAACGCACTAACAAACAATAACTACCAATCAAACTTCGCCGATCAACTCAACTCCAAAAAACATGACTATATAAATATAACACTTAACTTACAAATTCTTCATAAACAACACAGAAATAACCAATGTTACACATTCGAACAATATGAAATATACAGACACACTAACAAACAATAACTACCAATCAAACTTCGCCGAACATCTCATAACCACAAAAAATTACCACATAAACATAACATCCAACCTACAAATTCTTCATAAACAAAACAAAACTAACCAATGATACACAACCGAACAATATGATATACAAACATTTCTAACTACACACATACTCAACACCTAATTACATTATAGTTCACATACACTTTTCGATATCATAACTCCTAATACTCACAAAAATACACCCACATCCTCAACCTAATATCCCACCTCCACCCTAAGCTACTAAAAACCTTGAGAACAGTTACGCTCTGAGTTCACAATGCGATACATCTCCCAAAATGACCGTCCTCAACAAATATAAGTAAGTGCTACTACAAGCAAGTTCGAAAATATTTACAAGAGTTTCAGTGAAAACTAGTAGCTCACGTGAAGAGGGAATCAACAAACATGAATCTGAATACCACTATTTGATACATTATTCCCAGCCATACAGGTTATGTATGTGTTCTAAATATTGCTTAAAAAGTGATAAAATCAGTTCATCTGAACACTTCAGCAATTTTCAAAAGCAGCAGAAAATAAAAATTACAATTAAATTTGTGTATAAAATTAGAACACTAAAATAAGCCCTGAAATTCACATTTCTCTAATTTTCATCATTAAACATTTTGGTTTCCAAATTATTTACCAAATACAACTTTTATTCAGAATTTAATCAAATCTTAAAACAACATTAAACTGATTTACATACAGTGCTTTCATTTTTGCTTGCCTGTATTTTACACATGTCTAAGGAGCAGCCATGAAGCTTCAAAAACTGTACTACATGATCACAATTTGGATTTTAATGTAATGCAACTTTAATAATCTTAGTAAAATAATGATTAGACCTAAAGAGTAAAATCTATCAACATTAAAATACAAAAAAATGAAGAAAAAACTTTTCATAGTTTCTGTTCTAATTTTATTACTTTAACAAATATGGAAGAAACTCTGAAAGATAAATTCAATATTGATAATGAAATAAATACCAGACATCAGTTTCTATGATAATTTTCTTTAGTATCTCAGTTTAGACCTTACAGACAATTTTAAAAACAAAAATGGGATTTTTGTAATAAATTCAGAAAATCTTTTATTTTCTAGGAAACCGTTCTACACTATATAAAATATGTGATATATATATAAATATAAATAAATTTATATATGAAGTTAATATATTACTATTGTAAATACTTTTATCCACCACTAAGTGCAATAATTTTACCTTGTGTGATGAGGCACCTTTCGGTCATTTGACCATTGTTTAAACATTGTGATTCGACAATCTGGTGTTAAATATTTGATATTTTACATTGTCCATAATTTTTCCGTTGCACTGACTTTATGAAGTTATTATATTAATATTGTAAATACTTTTATCCACCACTAAGTGCAATAATTTTACCTTGTGTGATGAGGCACCTTTCGGTCATTTGACCATTGTCGAATCACTGTGATTCAACAATCTGGTGGTAAATTCTTGATATTTTCTGTTGTCGAATATCAAGAATATATATATATATATATATATATATATATATATATATATATATATATATATATATATATATATATATATATATATATATATATATATATATATATATTTAACGTTATCCATTGTTTTTCCGTTGGAAAATAAGTTCATTTATATATATAAGTTCCGTAAGTTCATATATATATATATATATATATATATATATATATATATATATATATATATATATATGTGACTTACAATATAATGTACTTAAACAGGAATCTTACTTTGTATATATGTTAATCAACTCAGTTGATGGTCAAAAATGGGGACAAGTAATTAAAGTCACTCTTGAAAGTCTACTATCATATATATAAAGTAAAATTCTTGTTTAAGTACATTATTGATTAAGTGATAAGTGAATAAAAGAAAACAGTGTTGTAAAGTTAATATATATATATATATATATATATATATATATATATATATATATATATATATATATATATATATATATATATATATTACCTGCAGTTTCTACTTCATTTTCCATTGCCTTTGACTTCAAAAACTATTTACTATACTTCAAGATGAAGTTATTCTTTAAATGATAATATTTTAAAATATAATCACCCACCTGAGAGACCCACTTCCTAATACTAAGCAGATGACAGTGATGTAAATACTTGTAACTGCAGCTTTGAATGAACTGTAGACTATCATTAAAATTGCAATAGTTTGTTGTTCTGCCAGTAGATAGCAGGCCCAGAGAATAACTCCAAACATAAACCATTCCATTGTCGTTGATAAGCCAGTGATCCTGTAAAAACAAAATATAATAAAATTGAAACCTTAAGCTATAGAATTTTATACTCTTGTAATGCTCTACAAATAGAGATGCCTTTTTCAAATTTTCACTGCAGAAGATGGCTTTTTTTCTAAAATGACAAATTTCTAACCAAATATACAATGAAATGAAATTTAGTAAGATAATTTTAAGGTATATATTTCTAGTTACTCAATACAGTAGTGTCTCGATAATTCAAGGTAGATGGGACTGAGACCCCCTCTGATTACACGGAAATAGCTTCCTGTGCATTAGAAGAAATAGGAGTTTTAATGAACCCTAATAATATAGGTAAATAAAAAAGCACTAAATAAGTTTATAGAACTTTTATAAACATTTCTTGGAAGCCTGGCTCTTTGATTTGCATACCGTATGGCTATAAACATTTCAATGAAGCCGGACATCATGTTCTTTTAAAATGATATTATAGGCTCGAATTTATCGGAAGCTCTAAATATTGGGACTCAAAATATCGAGATTACTGTACTTCATTTTAGTCAAAGATGAGAGCAGAGTGAGATATTTGGGGATCACAGTCAATGAATATATTTTTCTATCAGTTTCATGTATCCGCTCTTACATGTTGGAAAGCTAATTTTATACGTCTAATACCGAAGACAGTCAGCTCAAACAGAAGTCCCATTCTAAGTAAAAACCAGTTTATTGTGTTTAAAATAAGACAGCCAAAAAAAACTAACATAAAAACTGACAACTTAGATTCTTATGCTCCTGGTGGAAGGAGATTTGAGTTTTATTTTTGTAGATTGCTCAACATCAAGAGTGTTCATTTAGATTACCTTAAGTTGGAAAACATTTTTAGGACAAATTTGAAACTTTTAAAAATAATAATTCCAAATATTGTACCGTGTTTGTGGGACTCAAGACATCTTTGTATTTGTCAGAAATTTTAACCACTTATTCATACATTTGAACTTAATAAATAGTATGGTCAAAAACATTATGGTATAACAAGTAATAAAAGGCAGTGCTCAGTGATTTATTCAATTTTTTTTAAATTGTAAAATTGGCAAGTCGTAAATTTGTTAAGTTCAAATGAAAGGTTTTGCTGATCATCATGGACATTATTATCCACGAGATTATATTTCTTCCACTGTTATTTAGTGTGTGCGGAGGGGGTACTATTGCTTGGGGAAGGGGTACTATAGCTTGGTATGAGGGCAACTTCAGAATAACTAGCCATCAAATTTATATAGATCTTGTTCAAATTTTCAATAGTTAATAAAATACGTTTTATTCATTCACTTAAATTCAAATATTTTTTAAAAATTTTTTTAGCAGATGGGACTTAATCTTAATACAGTTTTTTGCAAATATTAATTCATTTGCTGTTTTTGTGCTGTATATCTTGAGGTTTTTCTTATAAATTACACTTTTGGTATCACTTGACTAAAAATAACAATAAAACGCACACAACCCAAATCAAACTTCACCATACATGAAGAAAACACACTACACTCACATACCATTATTGGATGAGGATGATCGTTTCAAGAGACATATCACTTTTTCAACTCATCCTGCAAATGTAAGAGAGTAGGTGCCTACAAAAATGATAGTCTTCACTAAATGCTATTTTAGACTGTGTTTTACATTTTTAATTAGTTATTGAGTATTTCAACTTTAACACTTAATTTTATTCAAAAAAATAAAACTACATATGACCTTTTTAAACTATTTTACATAAAATTTTCAATTTTTTTATCGTAATGTGAGAGAGAGAGATGAAGACTAATATTACAAACATGACAGCTGAAGAAAGATTTCAATATCTACGTGAAACTTTATGGCCTACGAAAGATCAATGGATATAAAACCGATTCCATTTTCATACTATAGCTGGAAATACATATGATACATTTTTTTACAGTATGATATTTTGAAAAACAAAAAGTCAATTCTGTTGTACAATGAACAAGAATCTATTAAATAAATACAAGTGTTTTGACTGCCATGGCCTACAATAATCAATGTTTACAATTGTAACACATATATGCTGATGTAAGTTTTGCGTGTACTTACTCAAACAATATTCTAGAAGCAGCTGTTACAGTAATGATGGAAAATGGTATGGAAAATAGTAGGTGACTCAGCAGGAACAAAGGGCCAGAGTAAAATCCTTCCTGGGCTTCTTGGTAGTACCTTGTGCGGTGCATTGGAACTGCAATTGGTTTCTCAGTTAGCATATCGTTTGTTAGAATTTATTTAGAGTTCATTAATTGCGTTAATTTTTGAGGTAACAAAGAGTTATTAAATTATTAGTTATCCTGTACAAAATTTCAATTGCTGAAGAAATACTTTTTATTCATTCCCTCAAATTCAAATACTTGTAGTTTATAACACTTGATGTTAGTACAGTTTTTAAAATATTAATTCATTAATTAAATTTAATTATGAATTAATTTTAGTTTTATCTGGATAAAAACTTTTCACAAAGAGACAAGGTATGCAATATAGTTATTTTGTTCCATTTGGCTTGAAGTAAGTGATAACATATGATTTCATAAAACAGCTGTTTTTATATTATAGGTTATGTGGTAGTAAATCTGTTTCAACACATAGGTTATGTTATTTTATTTATATTAGTTGTAAATATTTAATAAAAAGTAACTTGAAAAAAGTTTTCTTTGTTCACTTAATTAGGAATTGACTAAAAAAAAATTATATTACTTTTTTATTTTTCAGGTAACTTATTTTCCCTGAAGATGCTAATACATTAATTATCAAAAAGCTTTGAAAAATATTTAAATCAAAATCAATTCTTGTACTTGAAACAATTTTATTCATGTATTTTAATACAAGAAAACTTATGAAATATGGAACTTTCTCTTGCAGCTGAGTGGGAATGTTGTATTGTAGTAAGAATGTCTTACTGTATTTAAAAAAGTGGGTTGTTAAATCGCACATTGCTTTGGTCTTTTATTATTTTGTCTGTATATTTGTATTTGAATTTGTCTAGATTTTCTGTATGTTCATTTTTATTCGTTTAATTAGTTTCATGTTATTAGTTAACAGAACTCTCTCTTTTATTTAACAAGTTAAATTAGAACATACTCCAGTCTTGCCTACGACTTTGGACAGATATCAGTTAAAAATGTTCAATAGAAAATAATTCCTCAAATAATCTCAGAAAAGAACTTATATATAAGTAATAGATAGTTAAAAAGGAAAATGGTAAATAAATAGTGACTGAAATCATATTATTAGTGATCGTATTATATTTAAATTAACTTTTAATTTTTTAAAAAACGCAATAATTAATTCTAAATACAGATTTGACTTTGCTAGTTCTCATACATTTAATTTCAATTATAAATGTGTTAAGATCGTAATAAAATGTGTGTTTTCTGTGTTAGGGAGTGAAGTGATATAATAAAATCAAATAGCAATGCATTTAATCTACAGCTTTACCACCAATCAATCATATCATGATAATACTTAACTATCAGTTTACTTACAAGTGTAAGCAGTTGTTATTATTGACAAAATGTAAGCCCCTGCAATGCTGTTAAACAATAATCCATTTCGAGAAACAAAAGTCCATTGGTTGTTCTGAAACAGGAAATACATTGATTTTGATAAATTGCTGTTTAACTATTTTTAAATCTTTAAATTTTCAATCGTTAATAAAATACGTTTTATTCCTCAACTCAAGTTCAAATAGATTTTTTTTAACTTGTAGGGTTAAATGTAGTGTTTTATTAAATTTTTGAAAAATAATAAGATATTTGATTTTAATGCTATTTTTTCCGACAGTAATACTTACATGAAGATTGCGATAGAAGAATGTTAACATGAGGTAAAGCACAGGAAGAGCTATCAGCCTAAGTGCAAGGTGACAGAGAGCTAATGAGGTTAAATTGAATGTAGATGCCAAAAACCTCCTGAAAACAAAAATTTTAGCAATAAATAAATACAGTTCTATGCTGGTAATGGGGGCCAAAATTACCGTGGTAGCGCAAAACTGGGGATAATAATAACAAGTTTTGTTATACTCGTTAACACACAAATACTATACCTACAGACATTTACAATATACAGCAGTACATGTACTTAGACACATGTATTGTATAGGTACATCATATACTGTACAATTTGCAAAATATTACAGTACAGTACGTAAGTATTGTTATGTACAGTGGGCCCATTGTAGTTACTGTTTGTACTTACCAACACATGGTGTACAGAACTCTATTCCCTTTGTAGCTACTAACAACAAACGTTTGTTATCAAACGTGGAGGCAATTATTTAACTTTGTAAACTTATTTAATATGTCTGTATAGAGAGTATGTATGAATAGTACACTTCACAAATTATACATTAAAAAATAACTACTGCATACGAAAAGAAGTTTTAAGTTGAAGTTGTGAACAAGAAATTTTTAATCAGAAACATCTTCATCTGAAAGTGGAAACTACTCGGTGTTCGAAAAAGAACGGTCTATTACGTTTAGTGATGCTGACAATGTTGATGGGACAGATGAATCAATATTGGCACTTTCTTATTACTTGATAGACATTGTGATAAGGGATTTTTTCATTACGCTGAAGACTTGATGAAGAACTGCATGGCTTCTGTAACGATTCTGGTAACTTTAATTTCACGTTTTATAAATGAGCTGTAATCCATAATTTTTTTCTTTCAAACTTTTCAACTTCTAGAAAACTTCTTCAAATTTTTCCAGTGTCCATGTTAGTGATGGCGGTTTACGATTTACGAACGGTTGAAGATCAACTATTCTCGATTCTCAAAGTGATAGGATACTGCAGGTAATTGAAACCGTGGATACCGATACCGTATTGATACCATATCACTACCGTTTTGACGGTATTTATAATTTAAACCGGAATATATTAGGTTTTAATAGTAGTTTATTAGTTTCATATTGTGAGATACTGAATTTCCCTCGTTCTCCTTCTTACAACCCAGTATGAACTTACTTAGTCCTTGATTTTGGCTGCAGCACTTCAATAGCTGTCAGAAACCAAAATAGTTTAAACATTCTTATAGATTATACAAGTGATTGAATTTATAATGTTTAACACAAGGCTGCACACTAAAACATTTATTGAAATGTTACACTTCCCTATGGTAGTATTTTATTTTTTATTATTGAGAACGGCCGTTTCGGGTATGTATCTGAGATTAGCTAGATCTGAGGTATGTAGCTAGATTAGAAAATAATAAATACCCAAGCGTAATATTTAGACCAGTAATTTTTTGGGGAAATTTGTTTTAAAAATTTGTGAATTATAGGACATGACTTAGGACTAAAATATTTATACACAAAATATCTGTGTTTTACATAAATATTTACATACTATTGTTTTTTAATAAAAAATATGCCTAATTAGATTAATGTGTTTATTTTTATTATACATGAAGTACCACGGCCTAGTAGTTTGAAACACGTTTAAAACTTGAATTTTTTAGCCATATGCAATGTTCTCATGTCCAGCCCTCCCACACAAACTTTCAAATGAGCGCCCATGGAGAATGGGATACATCTCTCGAAACAGACATTTGCAATAATGGAAAAGTAACTTCTACTATAGGCAAGTGTATTATATAAAAATGTAGAAATTCTTTGGTGTAAAACTAGTAGCTCAAGGGAAGATGGAGTCAAATGATACGAGGTTTCATATTTAATAAATTCAGCTTAAACATCTCGTTGGATAACTATAACAAAGCAGAATTACATGAAGTAGGGATCGGATCAAACACAGCAATGTATTTCTTTCAATATAAATTTCTTCTATTTTATAACATTTAAAAAAACTAAATTTGTAAAACAGTTTTTAAGAAAAATATTGTAATTTAGTGTATATTATAAAAATAATTTTGTTATATACTACGAAATACTTTTAATAGAAATTTTCTCAAGTATAATAACTCTCTAGTTTTTTTTTTTTAAATTATCAAACTCTTGAATTTTGTTCAAGTTATCTGTTAAGTTAAAATCAAAATGAATAATTATTAGATTTTTTTGCAAAAGATTTGTTATAAAACATGGAATATTAATTTTGTTCAAAACATTTGCCCTGCAATCTATATGAAACAAATAGTTTTTGTGTTGTACATCTTGAGGGGTTTTTTTTTTTAAAATTGGTATCACTTGGCAAAAAACCACTACTCACTGATATTTTTCAGTATTTTCTATCAGTAAGTAGTGGTTAAATGATTCCAATAGTAGTAATTTAAATGAAACAATTTAATTTAAAACAAGAGTTTACATCAACTCCTAATATCAAAACCCAAGTTGATATAAACTCCTGAAAGATATATTTCTTTGCTGCATTTAATGGTAAATGACTGGAGTAATAAATTTATTAAAAAATTACTTTTGATAGTAATTTTAATTGATTTAATAATTCAAGGACAAAAATTTGATTATATAAAGTTACTTTTCATATCTAGTAATCATATAAATGTATAACCCATAATTACATAATACTTAACTAAGTGAATACATAAGGGCTTACTTGCTGACGCGTTTCGAAACAATCGTTGCTTTTACTAAGGGCAAGTAAGCCCTTATGTATTCATTTACTTAAGTATTATTTAATTATAGTTTAATCAGTGAATTCAAGATGATTACAACAAGCAATTCAAATGTATAAACTTACTGGTAGAGAGTAAATCCAACTTGAAATGTCCCAGGTTTGGTGAATGTTGTGTGAGGAAGTTTGTGATTGGCTGCCGAACCCAAAGTTTCTGTAGGTCCTAAAACCACATGACTCCCTCCCCCTGCTGAAGATTTGCGGTACGGAGTCCCTTCCATTTTGAACTTTTCAACAAGTGCAACAATCTGTGTGTTGGACTCAATGAATCTCTCTCGACTACGACGATCAACAGTAGAGAGACATACTAAAATAACAAAACAATATCGTATAATAATGTACAAAGTTTATGCGCAGTTATATCTTAAATAAAAAGAAAACCTATGTTTAGAATGGTATTAATATAAATACAACAACACAATGCTAACTACACTACAGTATATGTTTTTGTTGTTGATGTTTTCTAGTGTTAACCTCAGGAACTAGGATCTAGAACTATCTGAGGGAAGAGTACAAGATTAAAAGGGGCACAGCTAAGTAAGCTAATATTTAGTATACTTATTGAAAGTCCAATGAAAACAAAAATTAATAATATTTCCATATTTTAATAAGCAGACGTTAGAGAATAATAATTTTTTATAAACTAGTTTAAAAGTTACCCAAAGTATCATCAAATCTATCATAATGTTTACACAAACTCCAGTATACACTATAGTGCCATTCCAATAGAGTTTTATACAAAATGGTTTAATAATAATAAATATTGTAATTAATTACTTTGTATCATTAAAGCAAAAGTATTTAATTATAAATAAAAACAACAAGTTTATTATAATAGTTCTTCTGACAAATATTTTTTACATTTAAGGATACCCTTCTCCAAGTTTTAAATTAGAATTTTTGTTTTTTGCTTCTGAGCCACAAAGACTCTTTGCCACCAATATTTATATAAGGTTAATTACAACCTACTACAGTTATAACTGGTGCAGTATAAGATCCGCTCTGACCTTCAAACAGTGAGTGGGGGTGAGGGGGGAAGAATCAATGCTTTTCTGCAAACATTTGTTTTTTTTTCTAATTCTAACGTTCTAATGGCACTTGTGCTATTGCTAGGCTATTCTTGTGAGTCACTCACTGCCAGTTGTCAAATTAATTGTGTAGCTACTGTTGTTAAGTATATATACATATTTAAGTGTAACTGTTGTTATAATTAACACTGAACATCAATCAAAATTAAATTTGAGACTTAAAAATTCTAAAATTTCCCTAGTTTATAGTTTTAGGACGTTTTGGTGTTATTAAGATAGTAATAAGAGCTCTAGTTCAAGGCGAAAGAAATAATTCACTGCTTAAACTTACAATAATACATGAGAGGATTTTCTAGCTGAGGGCAAGGAAAGCCAATTGTCCTGAAATATTCAAGCATCAACCTTGTCGGTCCTGCATAAACCAAGTCCCCTAGACAAAGATAAGCTGCTCTATCGAGGAATGGGAATACGTCCGAGCGAGGTTTCTCCATGGTAAGGATTACTGCTCGACCCCTTCTCCGAGCATGTGATGATAACATAGACACTATTAGGTATGTGGAGAGTGGATCTAAATCCACTGTGGGTTCATCCAGTAGAAGAAGAACTAAGGATAAGAAAATTACGTCAGTATAATTTTTAAAATAGTCAAAATACATTATATTACAATTTAGTTTGAATTGATTAATTGTTTAAACAAATAAAATTATGTTTTCTGTTACAATAAAACCCGAATTTGCATTAAATAAAATCATTTAAATTAAAACTAGTTGATTCTGTCTTCGCTTGATGTATTAGTTTTAACTAAAAACACTTGGACATATACATGTTATAAACGCAAGAAATATAAACAATTCACAATTATAAAAACTTTAATCCCAAACGCGTTTCAGTGACATTATGTCATTGGTGATGCTATCACAAACAAAGCTTTAATTAAAAGTTTGTAATAGCATCACTGAAGATGATGACATAATGTCATTGAAACGAGTTTGAGATTAAAGTTTTTATAATTGTGAGTTGTATATATTTCTTGTGTTTATAACCTTAACTCACAAGCCAGCTCGAATATTATTTGTATATGTTAGTCTGTTACACTCACCTAAAGTAGCACTTACTTTTTTTTATCATTGAGGACAGCTGTTTCAGGAGTTGTGTCCTATTGTCAACTCTGATTATTATACCAGATGTCTTATAGATAGTCTGAGTTGACAATGGGACACATATCTCAAAAAAGCCATTCTAAATAATAAAAAGAGTAAGTGCTACTGAAACAGGCAAGTATAACATAAGAAGTTTTTTTTAATTAAAATGTTTTGTGAAGCACAGCTATTACAGTCACATTGCTTTAGAAACATGTGACATTAAAGTCATTTAAACGTACATCTGTAAGAATTTTTTTTAATGTTTACTGTAAGTTATTTTGCTAGCCTAGCTCAAAAATGAATTACATTTCACTATATGAAAAGTTTAGAGGGAACAGCACCAATAACGCCGGTATTTAAACATGATCCACTATAAACCTCCTGTAATAGTTTATTATTCTGACATGAATAAGTCTATTATTCAGGATAAATTATTCTGGCAGGATCTCCTAACTAATACTTACCAGGGTCTTTAACCAATTGAATTCCAATGACAAGTCGTCGGTGTTCACTGACAGTTAGGCTAGCAACACTTCTCCGAGCGACTTGGCTTAAGGCCAAATCAGCCAACACTTGCCTCACTCTAGAGCTTCGCACATAATGGGAAACCTGTAGGTATCAAGCAAAATATGCATGAGAGAACTTAAAATTGCTGGAAATGAGCTTATTGAACTATGCAGCAAGATTTAAAAGAAAGTTATTGAAATTTGTAAGGTAAATTTTTTTTGAATTGGTTTTCAACAATACACTAAAATATAATTAGTTGTTGGTTTGCATTTATATATATATATATATATATATATATATATATATATATATATATATATATTCTTGATATTTTACATTATCAATTTTTTTTTCCGTTGCACTGACTTTATGAAGTTAATATATTACTATTGTAAGTAATTTTATCCACCATTAAGTGCAATGATTTTACCTTGTGTGATGAGGTGCCTTTCGGTCACTTGACCATTGTCGAAATGGAAAAACAATGGATAACGTAAAATATCAAGAATTTAAAACCTACCAAGGTAAACAACTGTACCAGAGAGTGATTCGACAATGGTCAAGTGACTGAAAGGCGCCTCATCACACAAGGTAAAATCATTGCACTTAATGGTGGATAAAATTACTTACAATAGTAATATATTAACTTCATATATATATATATATATATATATATATATATATATATATATATAATGGACCTATTACAGCTATCGCCACCTCTCAGCCCCCAAATTCTTCTGTCAAACGTAATGCCTATTCTAGGTTTTTTTCTTGCAGTCATTGTTTCGTTAATGCCGTAGCTTCTCCATGGTCATCCTCTCTTTCTTTTCTCTGAGGGAATCAATTCTAGTATCTTTCTGGGCTACATGTCTCCTGCCATCCTCTTACGTGTCCAAACCATGCCAATTGCCTTCTCTCTATCTCTTATCCCTTGAAAATTTTTTCAATTCAAGTCTCGATTTACTGCAGCTTTATTGTAAATAGTCCATTTCCATCGTCATTACTTTGTTATTATTAGCTTTGGCAACATCCCATACCTCTGAAACTTAGAGTGTAACGCTCTGAACAGTACTTTTATAATGTGTTTCTTTCGTGATTGTCTTTTGCCAGATAAGATATTTAACATTTATAAGTATAATAAATAAAGTGTAATTTTCCCAAATAGGGGCACTCATGTGGGATGCTTCATGTTCAACGTGTCAGTTTTAGAAATTGTGTCACATTTTCAAATCTAAAAATCTAATCATTAAAATAACCACTTTCATATATTTCATTGTTAAGTGTAATGATATAGGATGATTGGTTTTATTTTTATATACTGTATATATATATTGTGTATGTGTGTGATATTTAACATTGTCCATTATTATTCCGTTGCACTGAATTTATAAGGTTATTATATGTTAATTGTAAACAATTATTCCACCATTAAGTGCAATTAATTTTTACTTTGTGTGATGAGGCACTTTTTGATCAGACTATTTAAGTAAACTTAGTTAATTTTGGGTGGTATTCATTCAGGTTAAAAGTTTGCTAGATAATTAGCAAATTTGAGGTTTAAAAGCAATTGTTAAAATTTCATTTCCATAAACTGCCACTGCAAATAAATGAGTTACTCACTTGTGGGCCAATCGTAAGATTTGCTGCGTAATGTAATGTCTGCTCAACATTTAGAGTTGGTAGAAGATCGGTACGATGATTTACGTAACCACAACTGCGCTGAAATAGGCTTAACGTCATTGGGGATCCATCCAAGATTATTTGTCCTCTCGTGGGGCCTCTGCTTCTTCTAGCTATTACTTCCAGTAATGCTCTCTTCCCACTTCCTACAATAAACGTTTTTTTTAATAATTATTGATAATGTTTTTTAAAAATAAATAGGAAAGCGTGCACATTATATTAAACCTAAAATATAAAAAGATTGGTAGAGAGGAGAGTGCATATACCTTTTAGTTCTGTCTTAAATTATAAATTAAATTTGCTGCACATATTTATTTTTATTGTCTTTTTTTTAAGGACAATCCATCTATGAGTCTATAGTTGATGCAAAGTAAAAGAAATGTAAGTGAATGATAGGCTTATATTATTTTGTTACATTAAGCTTTAGTAGCACTTATGTTTTTGTTTAATAAGGATGGCAATTTTTGTAAGATGTAAGAGGTATCCCATTGTCAACTACGGCTGTAACTGACATTTTGGTAATTTTAGCTAAGAGTGAGGGTTGAGTATGAGCCAATGTCAACTCAGTCTGCCACTCGTAACACAGACTGTTATGACAACACAGATGTGTTGGCAATAGAACACACCTCTTTAAACAAAAGAGGTGAAACGGATGTCCTCTTTAAAAAAAAATGTAAGTGCTACCATTTATTATAAGTCAAAATTATTAAGTGTAGCTCAAATAGGAGATGGACGACAATATTCAAATAAGAATATTTATGGTGCAGTCCTAAAGCCATCTGACCTGACATGTATTGCATGATCATGAGTGTAGTAAATAACAGTATTTTTACATATGGCTTGGTACTGTTAGATTAACTATGAGGCGAGACTAATATCCATCTCATACCTTTATTACACTTAAAATTTATGTAATATTTTTATATAGCTAAATTAAATACATTTTTTCAAATAATTTGAATATTTAAGAAATACACGTTGGTATTAACTTTTATCTTACAACATAAACTTTATTAATCATAACCTGTTTTCACCAACCATGTTGCCTTCATCAGTGATAAGCCACAATCAGTAATTTATTTGAATATTAGTTTTATTTGGAATCATGTCTTTCTTTCTCTCATAGAAACAATACCTCAACCATTGCGTTATTATAGAAACATTATAAGTTCTAGAAACTGTTTTAAACAGTAAATACTACTCTAGGAAAAATAATTGCAGAAATAGATATGTGTAGTAAATGTTACAGTAAGAAAAAATAAGATCGATATATTGATACATCCCAAGAGTTTATTCTTGAATTTTGTAATCCATTATATTCGATGAATCTTAATTAATCACTTTAACAATAGTTTATGACTATCCGAACTTTAAATTTTGTAAATTTGTGAAAACTTACTGAGACAGGACGTTTTCTATCACTATGTCGCTATACGACCTTCACATAAACCTCGCCAATAGTTTATGTTGTGATATCACTAAAAATGTTGTAGGTAAATAAAAGACATATAAATAAAATTAAAGATATAAATAAATCACAATGAAAGTATTGGAAAGAACCCCAATACCACAAAAATAATTAAAAATAACAAATGAATCAAGTTACTCAAGATTAAACCCATAAGGGGTTTAAGTAATTTACCCCTTAATCTTAAGTAACTTGGTTCATTTGTTATTTTTCATTATTTTTGTGGTATTGGGATTCTTTCCAATATTTTCATTGTAATATATTGTACCACTGTGCTCTTAATATTGTAAATAAATAAATCATTTAACACACATCTATTTGTATTATTCTAAAGCATATATTAAGAAAATGTCTGGTTAAAAACACACTTATAGATTCTTGAGAGAATATGTTTTATTCTCTTGCAAAGTTCATAATAATCTGAAAACCTACAGTGTTGTAATGGTAATACAGTAGAGTCTCGATATTCCAAGTTCTAATATTTCGAGCCCATTTCTATCTGATCCTATTCTCTCATTATGAAAGAAAATGATGAGTCGGGCTTCCAAGAAATCAAGTAAACAAAGAATTGAGGAACACAAACAGAACGCCAACTCAACATTTTACAATCACATAAAAGAAACAGGACACAAATATACAGACATTTACCATAACCTAGAAATCCTACACATCAACAAAAAAGAACCACATCTCAACACACTAGAACAATATGATATTTACAGACACATAAACACAAAGTACAAACATATTAAACGAACAAACACAATACAAATCACACATACTCTTTGATACTTTCGAAAACCTACCTTTGAAACCGTCACCGCTTGACTCAACATCTCCAAGCAGAAGACACTGATGAAGAAAAACGTTCTGTCTCAGTAAGTTTTAACAAATTTACTAAATTTAAAGTTCGTATAGTCATAAACTATTGTTTAAGTGATTAATAAGATTCACCAAACGTAATGGACTACAAAATTCAAGATTCCAAGAAATGTTTATATCAATACGTTATGCTAAAGAAATGAGTCAGGCTTCCAAGAAATGTTCATATAAAGTTCTATAAACTTATGTAGTGCATTTTTAATTTCTGCTAGTATTAGGGTTCATTAAAACTCCTATTTTTGCTAATGCACAGGAACGTATTACTGTGTAATCCAAGGGGTTCTCGGTTCCATCTAACTCAAATTATCAACGCTCTACTGTACTTTCAACTGTGTTTCTGCCTTAACCAAACATTATAGTACAATATTTGGATGTTTATAAACTTGCCTATAGTAGCATTTATTTATATTTGTTGAGGACGGCCGTTTCGGGAGATGTTTGCCATTGTCAACTCAGACCATAACTCCGATAACTCAGACCGATAACTAGTAGCTCATGTGAAGATGGAAATTAATTAATATTAATTTTAAAAAAAGTAATAATAATATTTGGTGTAAAACTTGCTACAACTGTGGTGTAATTTTTAATTATTAATAAAACGTCTTTAAGTTGTGTATCATATAGAATATGTAATACAATTACTATTATTGTACTTGTAAAGTGATAATTTTTCTGTTTAGATTTTTTTGGGAAAGAGATTTAATGCTCATTTATTTGAATATCTTACTTTTGATGAAGTTCTCTAGTGTTCTCTTATATTCAAGCCAATAAATAAACTATCCACCTACTTTTTTCACTTTTACATCCCTTTCCACAGGTCTACTGTTTCGTAGAGCACTCTAATTTGAGGAACATAAACGTTTTCGATTTTTCCTACTTTGTAAAATTTTATTTTATGAAGTTTAGTATTTTTTGTCACTGAAGTGGTAAACCACATTGCTTTTCCCAGCACACACACATGCATCCAAACACATGCACACACACACAGACATACACACACACATATACACAAATGTGTGTGTGTCAGATTGTATATATAGGATTGTATTAGAATATATTTGAAATATAAGGGAATTGCATGGACAAAAAGAAATGTTTAGTGATTAATTTTAAAATGCAATGAAGAGAGCAAATACCCAACATTTATTTGTTACATTTATGCAGCTGCGGTTGTTTAGGTAAATAAAGACATTGTATTTACTAAAAACCAAAGCGTGCTATATATCGTTAAATAATTCTTCTATACAAGCAAATTATATAGATTTAACTATTTTATAATATGGGCATATGCATTTATTATGGTGGGTTTATGCTGGTAAGATGTATGTTTACAAACTTAACTTTTATGCCAAGATAGTGCTGCAATCTATTGTTTGCAATTTGCAGTAATTTATATGACTTCTTTTAATGCTATCAGGAGGTGCTGAACTTTGTCGAATTGAATGAGACGTTGTGTTATTCTACAAAGTTATTCGTTGGTTGTAACTTCCTAGTGCTTGTTTGTGAACCACATTTCTCATAATAACAGAGGCAATTGGACACTTTTCTTATAATAACAAACTAAGATAGGCTTTAAGTAATAAATCTGAAAGAGCCAGTGATGTTGACGATTGTTGGGCTTTAGAAAAAAAAAATCTAACGAAATATTTTAATGTAATTTTGAGTTTATACATACTGAAAACAACATTTGTGATCGCCTAGTATGTTTTAACAAAACAGCTTCCTGACAACCCAACAATTGTAATTTTAAGTGATAAAATAGCGTAATATATGATTTCTAGCGATAAAAATTTCCCTAGTGGGGTTGTGCCCCCTCAATACATTGTCCTGGCTACGCCCCACATGTCTCAGTGAAGACAGAGCTATTGCTTAGAAGATAGCTAAAAGATTACCTTTAGATCCCAGTATTGCCAGCACCTCTCCAGCTCTGACCTCTAATGATACATCCTTGAGAATAAGTCCTGTCTGCACATTTCCAAACAATCGTTGCATGCATGATCCTGGTTCAACCTGTAAGTTCAACCGAATAAATGTTAAGGAGAATTTAAACTGTAGGTAAAGTGAATAATTACTTTCAACACCATCATTCATGCTGGTAGTTTTACATCTAATCTGACTAGTATAAATCCATAGCTTGTATTTAGATGCTACGAATTTTTCAAGGAAAATGGCAGTTCCAGGTAATGTGTTGTGTTTGTTTGGAATGTGTTGTTGTTAAAAACCAATTTAATTCATCAATTTTGACCAATTTAATTAATCAATTTTGACAAAATTTAAACGTTAGAATAGCATGGTGTTTAGTATTTAAAATTTCCCTCGAGATTCCATTTAGCTCCCTACCTTTTTCGTCCAGTTCCCCTTCAGCTACCAAACTTCCTTTAGGAGGTCTTTATGTTATGCTACAGGTACCTTGTATTTCTATTAGTGTTGTATATATATATATATATATATATATATATATATATATATATATATATATATATATATATATATATATATATATATAGGAATTTTCAGACTAGATAGGAGACTGACAGACTTACCTTGTGGCAATAGTCCAAAACTGCAATCTCTTGGAAATAAATAAATAGATACATATAAAAACATATCACACTATTGAAAATTTTGATCATACAATGAATTTTTTCAATCACAAAAAAGAAGAAAAAAATTTTTTAATTGAAAAAGATCATTGAATGATCGAAATGTTTCAATAGTGTGATATGTTTTTATATGTGTCTATTTATTTATTTCCAAGAGATTATAGTTTTGGACTATTGCCACTAGGTAGGAAGTATGGTGGCTGAGGGGGAGCTGGACGAAAAAAGATGGGAGTTAAATGAAATCTCGAGGGAAATTTTAAAACTTTAACACCATGCTACTCTAACATTTAAAGTATGTCAAAATTAATGTGTTAAATTTGTTTTTAATAACAACACATTCCAAATTTAAACAGTACTCAATGAACGGTAAGAAATATTGAGTCTATTCTTCTGTGAAAGTGCATGAAACCTTCATCTCACTCAACGATTCCTGTCAATGGGTTTTATAGGAAAACTATAAAATATTTTATAAAATAAAATTAATAATAAAGTTATAATATTTTAATCCCTTATGAGAATTAAAACTTATACAAATTTGTTACAAAACTGAACAATTTAAAATAATGTTTTAGACCATAAAAAGAACTTTATTAACCTTTAACCCCCTAACACCCTGTTTCTCTTCAATGAACAGAATAAAACAACTGGGGCGTAATGTTTAATTTAAATAAATGAAACCTCTATACCACAAATTACTTTTTTCTTTTATTTAAAACCTTATGTATATTTCAATTGCATAGCAATCATCCTCAGAGGTAATTTACAACAAAAATACATATTTTTGTATGTTTGTATGTATTTTTGTTGTAAATTACCTCTGAGGATGATTGCTAAGCAATTGAAATGTACATAAGGTTTTAAATGAAAGAAAAAGTCATTTGTAGTATAGAGGTTTCATTTACTTGAATTAATAAACAGAAGAGACACTGATGAAGATCGCCACATAGTGATCAAAAAGTTCTGTCTCAGTAAGTTTTTACAAATTTACAAATTTAAAGTTTCGATAGTCATAAACTATTGTTAAAGTGATTAATTAAGATTCACCGAACGTAATGAACTACAAAATTCAAGAGAGTAAACAGAATCTTTAAATAAACCGCTGGGAATAAAATTTGTTATAAATTATAACAACTTTGGGATGGTTGTGATTAAGTAATTGGGAGGAAAACTCTGATGGCTTATAACCAGAACACGGAAGGAGTTAGGATTTAGCACCTTGGCCATTTAACGTAAAAGATTGACACAATATCCACACAGATAGCATAGTCGCAGTCGCATGAGAGACACGACCACTAAATAAACGAAAGGTCAATTCCAGAAATGGAATGCCGGAGATTCTGTAAAACAACGAGAACTAATAGATCCAAAATAATGTAATAATATTAGAGATATTGAGAAGAATGCAATAATAATAATCAAAGAACAACTAAGGTGGTGTGGTCATAGACGACCCGATAGACAGATGGATACAAAACCTTGGGGCAGCCAGACATTCCGTCTGAGGGTGGCTTTTGCGTTTGGCACTAAACGAGGACTGAAACAATCCTACCCCTGCCAGTATTTTTTAAATTAAATATATTTTATGCAATTCTACCTCTCAAAATTAGACATAGGTTGGAAATATGAATTTAATTTATTCCCAATGTTTAATACATTCCAAATTTTAAAGAGAATTCAAATAGCAATAAATACAAGTACTTATAGACTCTACAGGGTGGAATTTTATTGCAAAATTAGATTTGGACTTGCAAAAAATAACAATGTCCAAAAAACAAATTGTAAATTTTCATTTTCACAATTCTATAAAGAAATATTTAATCTACTAGTCCTTTTTGAAAGCTCATTAAAAACTTCATCCCTTTTTACAGAGCCTCTCTCTCTCTCTCTCTCTCTCTCTCTCTCTCTTTCTCTCTCTCTGTCTGTCTGTCTGTCTGTCTGTCTCTCTCTCTGTCTGACTGTCTGTCTGTCTCTCTCTCTCTCTCTCTCTCTCTCTCTCTCTCTCTCTCTCCCAGCCTACCTCCCGAAACCCGGAGCATGACTCGATTCGAAACAAATGGAAGTTCAAAAGTATTCACTTACTTACGCAATAATTACTTACAGTAAACAAACCGCAGTCAATGAAATCTTTTCCAAGTATTATCTAAGTGACCATTACAATTACTTAGCTACAAATTTAAAAACATTTACGAAACTTTTATATACGTTCATTTCAGTTGTTACGTCCTGATGATGGTACCTGTGTTGACGAAACGTACGTGAAGGTTTCGCTTCATGTAAATAACCTATGTAACTGTTACTAAACTTGCAGTGAAGGGTTTGTAATTGTTAGTTACAGTTTACTCTATGCTTGCTTCTGCAAATATTTCCAGCAATTGTGGATTTCAGTTTCAAATGTAATTGTAATTCTTTGTTAAAATTTACAAAGAATGTGATTTTACATTTAAAAGCGTGGCCTTAGTGAAAATATTAGGCAAGTTTTTATTTAAAAACGTGGATTTTTTGTAACTCCATTTCAAGATAGCAAGAAATAATGTAAATTAATATTTGCTACTTTGAACATAGGCCTGTGTAATTAAAGATAGCACGAAACTGTTAATTTAAAAATAAAACCTTGAAACTTGCGCCTACACAGCCTCACTACTTAGAATTGTTAAAGCTCAGTTTACATAAGTGAATATAACAAGGTAAATAAAACAGTACTTAAAAACGCCGTCTACATGTAGCCTAGTCTTATCACAGATACAACATATTTCGATTAATCTGTGAAATAACTGGATCTAAAAACACTAACTTTTTTGGCGTTAAAATCATTAAAATAGAGCCTAGGCCATTGAATCGCCTGCGAGGTATCTAAATGAGATTAATAAATAGGAGTAGCAAAGAAAAACAAGTAATTTAAAGGAAGTGTTTTAAAGTAATTTCTACTTACGACATGAAAGAAAAATTTTATTATAGTTACTTTTTATTAAATAATTAAAATTGTTATAAATATGAATATACATATGAGAGAATCTGAATATTAATTGGCAAAATAAAAAGCGAAATTAATTATTAAATTTAATATTGAATTATATATATATATATATATATATATATATATATATATATATATATATATATATATATATAGAGAGAGAGAGAGAGAGAGAGAGAGAGTGTGTGTGTGTGTGTGAACTAATAGAAGGAACTGAATAAAATTGTAGAATGTGGGTAAACACGAGTTAAAGATAATCTCACTAGTATAAGTATAATCTCACTAGCTCGAGTGTGCCAAAAGTACTTAAATATGTGTATACTGCTTAGTTAAGTGCATAAGCAATGTCAGTTTTGCCTCGATTAACCTAAAGAAGAAGAATTTAATCTTCAGAATTATTTTAAAAATATATTACATGTTCAATTCCTACTATTAGTTCTCATCCTCATATATATATATATATATACTATAATATGTATTCTTGTGTATTAATAAAGAAATGAAACAATTTTCAAATACAAGAATAATTTATTGAATTTACAATTCAAAGCTTTTCGTTGGCAAACAGTACCAACGAGTGATTCCTGAGGATGTTGGTACTGTTTGCCAACAAAAGGCTTTGAATTGTAAATTCAATAAATTATTCTTGTATTTGAAAATTGTTTTATTTCTTTATATATATAAATATCTTGTTTGAATTTACAATCGTTAAGAAAATATTTTTAATTCATTCACTCAAAGTCAAGCACTTTTTTTAAAACTTGTAGTGAATAACGTTTAATATTAATACAGTTTTTTCAATTATTAATTCATAATTAAATTTAAATAATTATTTTGATAAATAATTTCGCTTTTCATTTTAACACTGAATATCGTGATTCTGTCATACTATATATATCTATATTAATTGTTATTATTTAATAAAAATACGCTAAAGTAATTTTTTTTTTTGACCTAAGTAGGAATCGCCTTAATTTTTTTTCATTACTTGTTTTAAAAATAAATGTTCACTATATATTATAAAATTAAATATTTGTTTTTACATACGTGTGTTTGTTTTTGATAATTTGGAGGGGTCAAAATTTCCTCCTCCCCTCCCCTCACCAAAATAAACAATCCCCCTCCTCTCAGTTTAGTGAAATTAGTATAAACCTTTTCTAGGTTAAAGTTAATTCATTTAAAAATTAACAATTAACTGACGTAAAAACTAAATTAATCTTGATGTAATAAAAGTCAGAACAGAATGGCGTTTCGTAGGCACCAAGTGTTTTGACAGACCTGTCACTCTACAAATAAAGCGACGACTACCTGTTGCACTGCACTCACCTGGCCTGTGTGGAAGATATTGTTGAGCTCTAAAGAGTAATCATTCGCGATCATCTTCGACTGTCACACTTGACATTTACATTAAAAGCACTGCCACGGACACGTCACAGATGTGTAATGTCTGTTAGAGCAGCCACCGTACCTGCTCCACTCTGCTATCACCGAAGCCGACTGCCAAGGTGTGCTGCCTTTGTTCCCCCTCCAACCTACATTTTTTTACTGTTTAATCCTGAACAGGTTGTGCCTGAAATTAGCTGACAAAGAGGTTCACAGCCTAAGACGTTCCTCTAGTTTGGAATGTTGTGTATAACATAAAAACAACAGGAATGAGAGCAAACACAATCATCAAGAAAGTGTTTCAACTGCTGTTTTTAGCATTATCGGATTTGTCTTTATTGATTTTCTTTAAAGTACCTAGTTAAAGATTCTTTAATATTTTAGAAATTACTGTATTTGGAAAAAATATTTAATTGAAACTGTTTTAAATGTAATTCTTTTAGATTGGAAAAACTATTTAATAAACAGTTAAACAAAATAATAGTGAATTTTATAAATTTTAAACTGCTTCTTTTTTGGATCAAGGCAAGTACAGGATGTCACAGTGTGAGGAACGCAGAAGAAATCAGATGAACCTAACTAAATTTGAGATATGTAATACGTAAACCAGTTGCCTGGTTTTATTCTACCTTAAGCAGAAGGTTTTTGTTTTTTCAGGAAAATTTTTCGTTTTACAAATATATTTTTAAAATAAATAAAAATTAATATAGAAAAATAAAATACATAATATAAGGTTATAAAAATAATTATTTAGAAATATTACGGATATTATACATGTTTAGAAAAACATATTAAAAATAATATTGAAGATAATATTTGGGAATAAAG
>JBAIZL010000002.1:198535541-198575541 GCA_036971475.1 Prosapia bicincta
ATAAAAATTGGCACAAACTGACTCCTTGGTCAGTACGAAGTTTAATGTGATTTGGTTTGCTACAGTGGAGTGTCATAAAAGCGAAATTTAGAAGATTTTGTTTCCTGTGGAAAAAATGCGACAAAGAAAAGAGTAAAACAGCAGAAAAAAGTTGAACAGAAAACCGTTGAAAATTGATTAAACACCGACACAAACCGATCAAGTATTTGGTTCCATAGTAAAATACGTAAAGTCATAGGGTCTAGTAGAACGGGACATCATAAATACAGGGGGATTTCGAGAAAGAAATGCAGCAAAAAAGTGAAAGGGAAAACGTAAACGAAAGAATGTACATAGAGAAAGAAGAAAAGATTAAAGCAACAGAAAACAGTTGAACACCATTTAGATGTAGGCAATAAAACACAAACCATGATCCCATTAAAAAGAATTACTAAGTTTTTGGTAAAGAGAAGTAGTGTTTCGTTGTAAAGTACACATTCACATATATTTTGGCTTTTTAAAATTGTACACGTGAAATTATTACTTCCCCGACAGGTCCTTCAATGGCGCTAATTCGAACGGTTAGGTTTGTCAAGTCAGATCTCGTATTAGAGGTTGAACGCTTCCTCGTTGTATTAGTCGAAGACGATTTGCATGCAATGTAGCACGCTTCTTGATGGCTCAAGGAACCGTCCCCACTAACTCACGAGCTGTTATGGATGTCGCTATTACGTGCACACAAAGCCACCTTAATACTTGGTTCTGGCGTCACTGCATACACATCCCCATAATCGATCATCTGTGACTACACGGGTCTCATCTCGTGCTTATAAAGAAGCAAGCATTCAGATCGAGTAGCCCCGAGAAGCTATACACGTTTATTGAATTTAATTTGCGCCGTATTTTGTCTGAGTCTGCAGTGTATCTATACACGTTCACACACATTTGCCATTATGTATATTTTGTTAATACAGAGTACTTATGGCAAATAAGTTGAATATACAATAGACTATATATATATATATATATATATATATATATATATGGTGATTCACGAAGATATACAGAAACGTTGGGAGCTCATTCTACATGTAAAAATAACAAAAAAGTCTATATAAACATGGGTCCGGAAATGCTTCGTTAGGGAGTTACTGCTAGCGAAAGATTTTCTCCGGATTTCAGCTCACCATGTAATTCTGGTATTCCTTTTGCGACGCGACGCCAGCTGTTCTTCAAACATGATGGCGCATCGACACATATTTTAAATATTGTTTCCACCTACTTGAATCAACAGTTTCCTTATAAATGGATCGGTCTTGGAGGACATATACACTGGCCACCCAGGTCACCAAATACGCCGTTGGGTTTTTGCATATGGGGATGGATGAAGGAGAAAGTTTACGAGGTCAAAGTTAATTCCTGTGAGGCGCTACTTAGACATAATAATGAAGCTTTTACGCAGTTAAAGGAAAGCCCTGTTGAACTACGGAAAACGACAAGAGCCATCCTCAATCGAGCAGAAAAATGCATTGAAATCGGCGGAGATACTTTTGAAAATTGACTGTAATTTGGTTAAATAGGTTTAGATGAATGTTTTCCGGTTACTTTAATTTGTGCTGTTATGAATAAAAGTTCATTTAACTGAACATCTATTCGCTTTCTGTAATCTTTATTTACAGTTTTGTTCAGAATAAAATTTTCTACAAGTTTTATTCAAAATGTTGTTATGGTAAAATAACAAATTTATTGTTGACTAAAGATTAAAAAAATGTGCTTATATACTCCATTTTTTTTTTTTTTTTTTTTGACAGTGGTTCTCTCAAAACCTACTTAACTTACAGTTATGGGATATGTTGTATTCAAATTATCACGTCAAAAACCATAAGAAACAATTGAATTCTCCCCTTAATCCAGAGTTTCAGGAGTTTTACATGGTGAGCGAAAATCCGGATGAAATCCTTTTCTAGCCTTAACTCGCTGACGAAGCATTTCCGGGCCCGTATTTATACACACACTTTTTTCATTACTTTTCAAGTAGAATGAGCTCTTAAAGTTTCTGCATATCTTCGTGAATCACTATATATATATATATATATATATATATATATATATATATATATATATATAACATATAATAAATTTAAAATATTTCAAAAACAAGAATATTTTTAATGAATATATTTATTCAAAGCTTTTCGCTGATAAAATAGTACCAACATCTCGGAGATGCTGGTACTATTTTATCGGCGAAAAGCTTTGAATAAATATATTCATTAAAAGTATTCTTGTTTTTGAAATATTTTAAAATTATTAACTATATTACAAGAACACATATCACCATATGTAATATATATATTTATATATATGCTGATACGTATCCCTTCACGGATGGAAACATATGATGAAGAGTTATTATCTGGAGTACATCCGTTCATTCTGAAGTGCACAAAATCGCAGTTCCGACGTTTTGCTAGAATCTCATCTACGAGGTGAACCCAACAACAGTAGAACAGCGAGACAACTGTTGTTGGGTTCACCTCGTAGATGAGATTCTAGCAAAACGTCGGAACTGCGATTTTGTGCACTTCAGAATGAACGGATGTACTCCAGATAATAACTCTTCATCATATATATATATATATATATATATATATATATATATATATATATATATATATATATATATATATATATATATATATATATATATATATATTATTAACTCATAATAATTTTAATATGTAGTTATACAATATTAAAAGAAATATAAATGAGTTAATTAATTATATGTTCAGTTTATCTTAATTATTATTATAAATTTTATGAAAAAAACAAGCTCGTTTTAATGTAGATTATTTAAAAAGGAACTTTTAAAAGTAGTTAAACGTTACTTAATAACGGTCATTTGTAATAACATATATATAAAAACAATGGGCGCGTGCAGGAGCTATTAACGGTTGGTCTGAAGGCGCTCCTCTTCTTTTATTCGTGCAGTTTATTTGCAAACAAACATTCCGGCTTTATGCTCATGACATCATGTTGTTGATAGTATGATTTATAGCAGCTTTTAATAGTTTATTGTTAAGATATTGGCTTAATTATCATCTGCTAGGTTATAAAAAATTATACATCTGTTAATTGGCTTTTATAACTACTTAATCTAGAAAGTCCTACTTGTTAAACATGCCTGTTACCCTGTTATATTCTTCCGTAGTGCATCCATATATAGACTTACATCATCGCGGGTAGTTCCATCTCTACAGAAAATAAACAGTAGATAAACGTTGCTGTCCATGGAGGCCATGATTCGTAGATCTGTGTTTCCGCCTTCATTCAACCTATATTTTCCTACTCTCCCTTCCGGCACTGGTCTGAATATTTGTAACCCACTCTCGTGAGCTATGTTTATTACTACTATAAAATTAAAAAAGGATTTTCTAGAGGCGCATTGAGTTGCTTTCGTCTGGTAATTGGCTGTTTCCATAATAACCAATGACAGTGTTGCCTTGCTTCTAAGTGCATTTGTTAACGAGAAGTTACCCGTTTCCTGCAACTATAAATTCCCGCACTTAAATTATTGCGTAGTTTCATAGTTAACTATAAAAATGGTTCTTAATCCTAAATCATAAGGATCTTATTTTGTGATTTAACTTAAGCCTCTAACAACTTTTTAAACTTGTTCATAAAATTTTATGAGAAACGTACTGAGAAAATGTTTTTTTTATCGTACTAAAAATACAAGCGTGTTGGAAAACCTTTTGTCGCAGTGAATTTTGCACAGGCATTAAAAGTTTGCCAAGCTGTAATTTTTTGGATTCAAAGGTAAAATTTATACATCTTTTAAGTTGAATCGTAAAATATTCCGCACAAACAAGGACTGGAAACCTGTCTTAATTTATCAATTAAACTTGAAATATTAGTTTCTGAATATTGTTGTATGCTGTTATTGCAATGTGTTGTATTTGTGTGACGTAAGAGTTGTGGAACTTTCTAAGAGCGAGCATTACAAAAACGTTTTAGGAATTTGTTGTTAAATGGAAGCACGAACACGTTCTAGTCCAAGCGTTAACATCTGCACTGTAGGAACATTGTTCAGCCATGACACAGCGCTACTGCCATGGCCTCGAAGCGTTAGTATCATGGTAATATCTTTCCGTCCCCCTTTAAAGTCTCCAAACGAAACCTGAATTTAAATTTCAAAGTCAAGTGTGTCGAGGATATTGTCGCGTTGTAGGGACAGGAATTGAAACACTCCAATTCGTACATCTACAACAAAGCTCTACAGCTTGCAAAGCCTGTCTAAACAATCAGATGAAGTAGGCGACCGTCTTCTAACTTTACTCTTATCCACCCGGCTTAAATTACGACAACGAATCCTTTATCGGCCTACAAAACCGCACAACCTCCCCGCAACCAGCCTACAGTTCGTGACTCCTACAGTCCAGTGAACGAACATGAAAGGCCTAGAGTACGTGGACCAGATTATGGATTCCAATTACCCAAGTGTAAGGCTTGGGCAACAGATTGCGCCTAGGGTGGAACCCTTAAAATACTACGATTTCGTCCGCGTAAATATATATATGGGAATAAGACAGAAGCTTCCAAAGGGTCCAGTTTCCATACCGCTTCTACCCTTTCTACATAGTTTAGTTCGATAAAGAGGAAATTGATTTTTATCCACTCTAGGGTAGGCTTATTGATTGGAACCTCCGACATAATTACTTCTGTCTGTTTATTTGGACAGTATTTCGGAGTGAAAGAGAATAAAAATATAGAAATTGTAAAAATAATAAGAAAAGTGGAGTCTGTTATCCATGCCTCTGCCCCATGAGTTTGAACTCGTAACTCCCCACTCGGAGGACTAGCGTCAGGCCCTAACACAGGGGCACCACTGTGTAAGGATCCGAAGACCTTATGTAATACACGCGGGTCATCGATCCACCATTAGATTACAGCTCCGATCAGAGCCTTCTGTCGCTACTACCTTCCAGAACTCCTCGGGACCAGTAGTAACTTCGCAAATCCTAGTTTTCACTACATCAGGATTTTCAGTTACAGACTGCATTCCAACTCGACTACCAACTCTTTAAAGACCGATAAAGTTGTACAGTTGGAATTAAAATTAGAAAGATATTTTAAAGTCACTATCGTGGATGAACATTTGAGCTATGATTTGGGAATTCATCAATATACCACTATAACGAAGATTCATTCTACGGTAAAATATTTTGACAGAGGAACACCATTGTTTACATACTTTACAGTAGAATGTCGAAGAATAAAACTAAGGGTACTTGGTGGCAAATGTATAGAACAACTTGTCAGAATAACTTTCTTAAAAATGGCGGTTGTTATAAAAACCGCCCGTCTAAAACAAGCAAGTGTCTCTTCATACCTAGCAAGAAAAGTGCCTTTCTAATTTTAATTTTACTATATAGTTTTAGGGCAATTGTTGAGAACATAATGAATAATTGGACAAAATTTTACGATGTTTTCTGGATTCATACAATAAGACGACTCTACTGTTATCTTATTCAAAAGGTTACTCTTACATTCGAAATTTATAGTTTG
This sequence comes from Prosapia bicincta, assembly GCA_036971475.1. Lineage (NCBI taxonomy): Eukaryota > Metazoa > Arthropoda > Insecta > Hemiptera > Cercopidae > Prosapia > Prosapia bicincta. Next base: position 198,541,092 of record JBAIZL010000002.1, read on the forward strand.
TTTTTAAGATTGTTAGAATGCTGGTTTTAAATTCTTTCTGTTTTACTTAACGCCGCCATGATTAATTTGAAACAAAAGATTATGCAAAGTACCTGAAAACAATCAAGCTTCGGTGATTTTAACACCGAGGAAGAACAGATCGTATCTACTCGTCTGCGTTTTAAGAGAAGCAGGGTAGCTGAAGCTAAACTACTGACAATGATATCACGATGGCTGGGCGGGGTTGGAGTCTCACGCTTGAGAACATGATAAAAGAAAGAAACAAGTGAAACCATGAATAAAATTTGGACATTTTTGTCATAAAAAACATTTACGTAATTGGAATATTTTTAAAATAATTTTACTCACGCCTATTTCAATTTCCAACACAGGGCAGATCGTTTTTTAAATAGAGTAATTAAAAACAAAAACATGTAAAAGTAGTAAATGCTACAGGAATGATTAATTAGAACAGCTTTATTAAAATAGATAATGTCAACAACTTAACTATCTTTAAGTTTATTATAAATTTATTTTTCTCCGAAACCTTGTGTTAATACGTAACAGACTGATAGCTTAATCGGTTTTTAATCACGTCTAGTTTCCTTCTGTTGTCACGCCATCTTTATACGCTAAAAAAGTACTTTTAATAACATATTAGTTCTAAACACTACCATTCGAGATTAGTTCTTGTAACACTGTTCTTCGGCAGGGCGGTTGACTGATTCCACGTAGCGGCCGTAATAAAATGCTAAAATGGAGGTTCCCAGAGACTTAGACGGTCGGGAAGCACGATAGCACAAGTGAAACGATTTACAATAAGTAATATAGAATTTCTAATATTTCATGATAAAAGTGAAAGCAGCGCGAACAAGGCTCGGCAACCGGAGCGGAGTTGCAAACGGTAGCGTGTGGCGTGCCTTAACGGAACACTCGCCACTAGGACTCTCTTTCGAGTCGGATCGTTGCATCGAACAATCCCAATCGACGTTCGACTTTCTCATCGAACAAATCAATAAACATGAATTCAAAAGGACCCAAGTTGCTATTCAATTAGTAAAAAGTAATCTAAAAAAAATATTTTAATTCCTTCTTAGGTCAACAAATAAACATTTTATTTTAGTTACTTTTTAATAAATAATTACAATTAATATAAATAAAGTAACATATCCTATGGGTTAATACTACTACTCTATCACATAACTTATAGGCTAATATAAAATCAGCTGTAGACTATTAAGAAATCATATGTTATCATTTATTTTAAGCTAAATGGGACGAAACTATTATGCATGTCCTACCCGTTTTGTGAAAAGCTTTTCTTCCATATAAAATTAAAACTATCTATTATTTTCAATTAATGAATTAATATTTGGAAAAATTGTTTTAACAAGTGTCATCCATTACAAGTTTAAAGAAATGTATTTGTACTTGAGGGGATGAATAACAAGTATTTTATTAACGATTGAAAGTTTGAACAAGATAGGCCTATAAACACACACACACACACGCGCGTGCGCGCGCGCGCGTGAAGGAATTTGTAAGTTGTTGATGGTTTAATTCGGTATCAAAGTAATACAGGACTGGGTGCGTGCTTGTGAGTGGGCGTGTGTGGTGTTACAACACTGAACCTTGACCTCCTCTGCGTTCCACCTTTGTCAGTCCCTCTTCTAAGCGACGTTAAGCACATATTGAACTTTGAACTCCGCCATATTGTACCTCCATTTGTCCCATGTCGATGGCGTCGAGCACGCTAAAAACACACATTGAATTCCAAACGTCTCCTTCTTTTAACATAGTCCTTTCCTAAGGGTGTCTCCTTCAGATAAGCGATTCTGCTCATGCTCGTAATTTACTCTACTTCCCAGTACCAATTCCGTACCCTTCCTACAAGAAGAAGGGAGCATCACGTGTGAATCCGAAAGAGCATACCTGCCTATACCTTCAACCTCTTTACTTCCTTACCTCTAAAACCTCTTTACCTTCATCTTATCTATATTCTGAATCCTTCTTAAACCTTCAACACACCTGGTCTATGGTGTCGACCAACGTAGGCTAATTGATTGTCTTGTATTGTCATTACATGGACGTTTCGTATTGACAGTCTTCAGCTGTTTTTATCTTGAATGCATCCGAAATATTTCTTCATTCATTCATTCACGTTGTTTATGCTTCATATCTTGTAATCTTTTCCGCCATTTTATTTAAACATGTCCTGAAAGCGTTAAAATCTTCTCAACGTGCATCGTGTTTGTTGGTATCTCCTCTTCGATCCACATCACATAGTTTCCAGCGTATCCTGTCCCACCGCACTTTGCTATATGCCTATAAGCGAAGCAATAACCAAAGATTTTATTCGTATTACCATAGGGACGGTAACTTACAAAAGCCAATATTATATGATCCTGTTCCGTCTTGTAAGTAACCAACAGTGCTACCTCGACCTCCATTCCCCACCTGACTGAGAGGAAGATAACCTTGCTCGGTATTAAATGCTTCCGACACGAACATTCTGTCACGATAAACACTGACATTGTAAGGAAACAACATTCGCTAAAAGTTAACGGGGGAATTTTCTTGTGTGTATGTGTGTGTGTGTGTGTGTGTGTGTGTGTGTGTGTGTGTGTGTGTGTGTGCGCGCGCGCGCTCGCGTGTCTGAGAGAGAGATTGTGTATGTGTATGCCTGTGTGTTTTTCGACATCTATAACAAAACGTTATATATAAAGCGTGTATATTGATATGCTTCATGTAAGATATATATATAAGGTCTTGTTTTAGTAGTTGGCTGTAAAAGAGGCTATTGATAATGCCAATGATACTTATATTAATTTGATGGAAAGCTTAAGGCAGTAATATATATATATATATATATATATATATATATATATATATGTATTTATAATTATATGTGTTATATTTATTTATCACTTACACTTATTAATCTTTTGTGGAGTTTTGTTTTGGAGGTATGTAGGCCTAATCAGTCATTCTAACCCAAGCGAGCTCTGAAGGAACTTCTGCATACATATCTCCGAAAACAGGCATGCCAAAAACTCAATTAATATTCTTGTCCTACATATAAGTGAATTACAATAGTCTTTGCTATAAATTTCGGATTGTTTATCTACAAAAGTATCCAACTATTAAAAATACGGTATACATTTGTACCAACCATGCTCCAAACACGTACGCGTAGCCAGCCTATACCTAACTGTCTAGTGTTTTTTGATCTTCGAAGTGGTAGCACTGCTTGACAACCATTGAATGTACCTGTGCAGTCAACTTTAGTTGTGTGCTGTGCGGTGTTAAGGTTATATGTGCGGTTAAAGTTAACATAAACAAACAACAGGTCGACTTTTACAATTTTTCCTTGTGTTTATGGTAATTTCACTATGGATAACAATTATATCTGTGAGTATGTCGCAAATAGTTACTTAAAATGTAGTTTGTTTAGGAAATTGATGAATAAACCACCTGTTCGTTGTTGTAATTTTTACTTTTTAAAACCAGCGTGTGTATATTTATTATACATAAATAATTAGTTAATGCAAAAAATGCGAACATGTTGGCGTTTTCACTAATAATAGCAGTTTTAAATGTATAAACAATCAGCTACTCTCTCTAAATCTCATGATTTTAAACATTTGTTGAGGTTAGACCTAACAAAAGCTATTCCCACAAATCAAACTTTACAAATTAATTTTATTAGCCTGTGTGTTCTTAAAACATATCTTTTACTTTTAGTATCTAGTAATTTTTTTAATAACTGGAAAAATCAGGATTATATGATTATTATGTATTTTGGAATGTGCCCTCCCCTCCACTGCTCAAATATTTGGAAAGATAATTTGAATCCTTTTAAAACATTCCGTTCCGACAAGGTGTCCGAGTTGTTGACCTTGGCACTGAACATATGATACGCGCATCTTCTCGCCTTTTTCTTAACGCTAGCAAACTAGCAAAACTAGAGCATTTGTACGTAATAAAAACATCAGACCTTACAGCACGTTCAATTCTCCAAATTCCTTGTATATTGTCCCAAACGTTTAGGATAACAGGTATATTATCTAAGACTATGAATTTTCAGTTTGTTTAAAGCTGGATTAAAACTGGAATAACCTAGTTTGATCCAGCTTAGTAATCCTGTAATAATACAATATAAAACGGTAATATTTAATTGCTCATGTTAGCTTAGTATCTAAAATATTCATTCCCAAAAGAGCAGTGTGGCAATGATTTTTTTAATGGAAATACACTAATACCTGACCAGATGTGGGCCACTCAGATTTTTCGTCATACAAAAAGATTTTAATGCCAACATTGTAACAAAGAACAGAACGTCATTAAGATTCTCTCGTTAAGCAGGTCCAGGAACACAACTGAATAATATTATATCCTTTATACAAAACAACAGTCGTGTTTTAATTCGTACTCGTAAATTTGAAAATAAGGCCATAATATTATTAGTAAAATGTTAGTGTTATTTCTGTTCAAATATTAGAATTTAATTTTGTAAAACTGTGACATACTTTTTTAGAGCGAAAAACTAAAAAGATTACGATTGCACATAGCACATGTGAATTCTAAGAACTAAATCCAAACAAACGAATACGAAGTAGTTAATACTAAATAAATAAAAGTAAAGACATCGGAACTATAAGGTTAAATGAAAAACAATGCAATTTACAAGAAAAGGAAGAGAATAAACCAAAATATACTGAATAGGGAATAAACAAATGCTACTCAGAAAACTAAAACTGAAGTTGAATCATTTAAAACTATTTTAAAATCAACTTGGGATACTTAGTACACAAAACAATAAATATGTATTGCTGGTGACATCTCCATATGCAACCGATAGAGAATAGGTCTGGATTGCGAGAACAATTTCGCAAAGCTGGAGCCTGGCAATATTCACCATATATTTCATAGCCATTTGTCTCACACACGATTAGCCTACATAAAATTTTTCCAGAATCTAGTTACTGTTTTTACCTCAGGGGAGTGCCGAGATAAGTTAAAACTTTTATAGCCACGTCTTCAAAACTTTTGAATTGAGAAAACGTTTAATTTTAGGTTATGATAAATTACCTACACGTTTGTTACCAAACGCGCCTAAGAATGTTTTAATTTAAAAAATTGGATTAAAATACATTACTTATTATTATCGTTATATTGAGTTATTTGTATTGAGATTTATCAAAATTGAAATAAATTAATATATTTATTAACTGATCAAAGTATTAGGATTAATATTCATTAACTGATAATCAGTTATTAACTGATTAATATATTTATTAACTGATTTATTACTTAATAATAACCTTTTTTCTTAATAATGTTCAATAAATAATGTAACATAACATACGTGTAAAACAACTGTTCTACAGCATAACCTATAATACAAAATCAGATGTTGTATGAAATCATATGTTACCACTTAATTCAGTTTGAGGTGACTCATAGCTTAACCTGACGGAAATTATGTCCATCCAATACGTTTGTGTAGACTTTGCTATAAAAGTTTTCACCTTCAAATTATTTTTCTTAATTTAAATAAAATTTCATCGTATGTAATTCAAAGTTGTCAAAACTACTTTAAAAAGGCAGTTCTCGTAATGATAAATAAATATGAATTTTTAAAAACATTAAAAAAATATAATTCACAGAATTCTTTCTGAACAACTATTACAATCTTCTGTTTTTTTCTATCTGTATTAGCATGTGATACAGATTGAAAAATTTCAATTTTCATTTATAACCTTGAATTACATTACATTTTTTAAAAAATGAAACATGATCCAGACTTCACCGAGTGGTATAACACGGTTTAAATTGGTTTTCCCAGACTGTAATTGTACTTCCAAGGAACGGGCATCCGTGTCTAATCTCATCACTACTTTGGCCGGCACAGGACTGCGCTGGTCGTGGAGTTATTTACGTGGCTAACAAAGGGTCAACCTAACCTCTCATACTGTTTTAAGGATTATATGAAGTATATTGTTTTGGCGGAGACTTAGAAGCGCTAACAAGAAATGATCGCATGATTGTTATATATTTGCTGCTTGCGCTATTGTTACTGTACGCGATTCACATATATTGTTTTTATGATCCATATATAATCCTCCAAGGATTTATTGTAGCCTACCTCTAGTAGGCGGAGCTGTGAGTGACTTCAACGCCTGCAGATAAATGCATACGCTTGACAAAGTGCATTGTGCAGCTGATAATGGACACAGTGACGAAACGAGCGACCAATTAATACTCTATGCTCATTCAAGGGATCTTAAAAGCACTAACAAGAAATAATCACATGATTATAATATATTTGCTGCTTGCGTTATTGTTGCTGTGCGCGATTGACATATATTGTTTTTAAGATACATATATAATCCTCCAAGGATTTATTGTAACTCTAGTGGGCGGAGCTGTGAGTGACTTCAACGCCTGCAGATAAATGCATACGTTTGACAAAGTGCATTGTGCAGCTGATAATGGACGCAGTGACGAAACGAGCTACCATTTTAGTTCTCTATGATCATTCAAGTGATCTAACACCAGTGTCACCAATATATTTTTATAGAAAACCACTGTTCTATAAAAACTGAAATGGACATTTTCGCACACGGATTTAACATTTTTTGTGGATATTTTAAAATTCGAAAATCGTAAGAAAACCTTGTTCAATATATTAGCGATAGACTATATTGTTTTCAAGGTCATATTTATTAGATAATCTCAAAGCTAAATCTTGCTGTATTGTGCAAACAAACAATGGTGACCGTCAGATATTGCGGAGTGTCAATGTATATCAATATTTCTTTTTGCAAAGTACAACAATGAATAAAACATAGCCACTATTATACGGGGTCAAATGTATACTTTAGACAAATGTAGGTCTAAAGATGATATGAATAAAAGACGATTTTTCTAGCTTTCACCATTAGAATTTGGGAGAGGCTACGGCAAATGTTGGTTTTCGGAAAAAAGCAATGAGTATTCAGGAATCAGTTAAAGCTGACATATTTATTTTACTTCCCTGAAACTGAATCAGTATTCATCTTAGTATTTTATATTTAATAAATAAGGTAAGGTAATTTTTTGTTACTTTTATGTCAACATTTATCGTCTCTCTGAGGCAAAACATAAACTTTACCTAGTGTATGATGGTATAGGCCAAATTTTATAAGCTGGAACTTAAAGGCTGCGGGCCTTGAGAGAGGACGAGGGTAGGATGGAGATGCTCGCAGGTCGTTTTCAAAAACATCAACCCTTAGACTTCTGCAAACTCATAGGGTTGACTCGATTTTGTTAGTTATTAATAGTTTTTAATGTAAAGTAAAAATAACAAATGAAAATAGGGCGTTCACGGATCCTAATAGGATTGTCTAAGGGTTGGGACGGGTAATGGTACGATTTATGGCCCCGATGGGGGATGAAGAGAGTGTTTTATGTTTTCTAGATGGCGAATACACAATTTCTACCTGAGAGCCAAGTGCAGCTTATAAAATTTGACCTATAACAGTGTAAAATGAACGATGATTACAGAGGAATTCGGACTTTTGCCATTAAGAATGGAAAAGTGATTGATTTTATTGGAAAATATTAAGATTAGCTTACCAATATACGTGTTCTTGTGGAATCCGCCTGTTATATGAAATGTTTTTACCTGACTTAAGCTAACATGTGAAGGTTTTAAGATATAAATCTTTGGGTTCTACGGTGTAGGATTTGACGAACGCCACGGAGTCGACGAGCTTCCGTCTGTATTAACGTCCGATCATACATTTACTCTCCGGTAATTAGTATTACATACGAACCCAACAACAATCTTGATAAAACAAGTTCAACGACTTCTACACTCGATAAAGTTTTTAAATAGCATACCTGACGTATTGCAGGCGTTACGGTTAAATATCTTACAGCTGAGTGAATATTATAAAGCTATATGAAGCAAGTTGGTGCAATTGCCTATTCTGTAAGCCGAGGTGTAATGAAGGGGGCCAAGAGGTCCGTGCCCAATCCGAACTAGAGGAAATTTATAGTTTTTATTATACATGTTAATAAATGGAATTAAAGATGAGTACAAAAAACAATAGGTTTATTAATATCTAAGGTTTTTAATAGTAATAAAAGGTAGAAATTATTATACCGTATGTGCCAAAGTAAACCGTACTGAAACTGAATCAGCTGTAGTGGCCTTCTCTTAAATATAGTCATCCTTGGTCGTTTTTTTGTTGGAGATTTTGTTGTGCCCAAAACCTGCTTTTTCATTCACAATAATTCCAGCAAGATGGGTCAACCAGGCTCACTGCCTTAGACAACATCGCTTTCCTTCAAGAAACATACATATTTCAAGTTTATTGAAATAAGAAATTTTATTTTGAATTTTATAATTTAAAATATTTATATAGGACTATAAATAAACTTACACAGTCGCACAATAAAACGTTATTTACAATGATGGTAAAATTGTGCTCACTGAGGATGGTAACATTGATGTCGAAAAGCGTGTGACTTAGACAATTATTTTGAGACTTTGTAGTTTATATTATTTGATCTACTGTACTGAATGGATGCCTCTATCAAGACCAAAACCACTCACTATTAACATAGTACATATTTTCTTATTCAATGGCTTCTGTTAGTTCACACTCTTACCGTATATATTTATACACTTTCTTCAAACTTTCACTTCTTACTACAACACTGTTTAATCATCCACTCAAGCTCAAATACATTTTTTAAACTTGTAGTGGTTGATACTTGATGTTAATATAGTTTTTATCAAAAATTAATCCATTATTTAAATTTAATTAATTAATTTCGCTTTCTATAATATTGCGATTCTTTCATATGTACATATATAGTTATATCAATTGTAGGCCTCATTATTTAATAAAAAGTAAAAGAATAAAACTTTTCTTTGTTGACCTGAGTAGGAATTGAGTTTGTTTTTATTACTTGTTAATTGTTTATTCTGAAACAATTTTATTTATAGTATTTTCTGAAACTATCAAGAAGCAATTGTATAAAGTTTCGTGCGTGGCTGCAATGGACCTGTAAGTCACGAGCCGTGATTGCGTGACGTTGCCGATGTGGTCTTGCTTCTTGTGCATGTAAATGCATACTTTACATATTTACTGCTGGCTATGTATATTTTCACTAATAAACAAAAACAATCAGAGCAAAAACAACAAAATTGAAGTCAGCGACCAATAGTGTCTCGATACTTTCTCAGGCAGTCTTATCGCGTGTCTCCTCATGGAACATTTTATCCTTGACACTCACTCGTCCCAGACTTTGGTACTTTTTTAGTCCTGTTCTTGGAATAAACTGTTATACGTTTCTAAATCCTCAGACATGTCACTCTTTTCCAAATGGGCGCGAATAATAGACAAGTCTGCGCGAAATTTTAAATACAAAAAGACATTTCAAAGAGAATATTTAACGCAATTTTATTATAACACTAAAGGAGGATCATCGAACGCCCCGAGCTAGCTTTTTTGCGCCATTTTATGAGATCACACATTTATATGAATTCGGTAAAATTTAAAAAATTTGTTCAAACTAAAACTGAAAAGGTTTCTATTAAAATTTTCATAAAACGTTTTTGCACTGGGTTTTTTGATATTCTGCATTTGAAAATTTATTGATGTTCATTATTTAATATAAATATTACATAGAGTTCTTGCATTGTTTAGGTATAGCTGTGGGTTTTTTTAATTATTAAAGATTTTATCTACTAGTTTTTACAACCTTTTCAATTATTACTATTAGCTCTCACCTATTCCTACACACACAAACACACGCGCGCGAGCGCACACACACACACACAAACACACACACACTCATACACACACACACACACGAACGCGCGCACGGAAGCAAACACGCACGTACACACATACGCACACGAAGGCGCGCGCACCCAAGCACGCACGCACACACACATGCGCGCACACACACACACACACACACGCACGAACGCACGCACACAAAGATATATATTTATTTATATCTTGTTAAAGTTTTCAATCGTTAATAAAATACTTTTTATTCATCCACTCAAAATTAAATATATTTTTTAAACTTGTAGTGGATAACGCTTGATATTAATATTTTGTTAAAACATTGATTCATTAATTAAATTAATTAATATATATAATTAATTTCACTTTTTATTTTCCCACTTAATATTGTGTTTCTGTCATATATATACATATTTATATTATTGTAATTATTTAATAGAAAGTAACTGACATAAATGTTTCTTTGTTGGCCAAGTAGGAATTGACTTTAAACATTTGTTTATATTAATTTTGCACTAGAGACTCAGCTTTTTACAGTTTTGAGAAAGAATTTTTTGGCGAAACTATAAGGTTTGAATGTATACAGTTTTAGAATACATTTTTTTATTCCGCTACCAACAGGATACCTGTTGTTTTGGTTATTTTTATTGTGATTATGTTACATGGAACTCGTGTTCCCAGTCTGCGGGTCAAATACGTATTTATGTGTATAAAGCGTATTGCGTTGCAATACAAGTATCCTCGGCAAAAACATAGATCGTCGCGTCGCTTACTTTGCCCCTGAGAGATGAGACGGGGACGGGAGGAAGAAAACGACTTCACTATGCCAGTATTCGGTATGGTTGCCGTAGTAACCATTCCTCTCCCTGTAGTCGGGAAACAGGAACGGCATTGGATATTACAAGCCAAACACGGATCGGAGATAAATTCACTTGGTTTTAATTAAAACAGAACGTTGCTCAAGAATCCACGCAAACGGACACACCTTTGAAGATGGGCGTGTTGTATACGTGCGCCTAAGAATAAACGTCGCAAGGCCTTCAATCGCTTTAATGGACCACATGCCAAGGCATAAGGCCAAAGGTCAATACTGACTTAATATGGCGTCTAAACAATGGAATAATTATTAGTAAGACAATATTTCAATCTCGTGTGATGACGTAGCATCGTCTATAGTACAAAGGACTAAAACGGCGCAACTTTCGTGATCAAAAGTAGCACAGAATATATTTGTTAAAAAACGTTTAGTTAAATTGTGAGGAAAATACTTTATATTTGCATAATATAATGAGTATTTGTTTAGAAAAGTTTAGTTAAATGGTGAGGAAAGTACTTTACATTTGCAGAATATGAGTATTTGTTTAGAAAAGTTTAGTTAAATGGTGAGAAAAATACTTTTCGTTTGCAGAATATAATGAGTATTTGTTTAGAAAAGTTTAGTTAAATGGTGAGGAAAATACTTTTCATTTGCAGAATATATTGAGTATTTGTTTAGAAAAGTTTAGTTAAATGGTGAGGAAAATACTTTTCATTTGCAGAATATATTGAGTATTTGTTTAGAAAAGTTTAGTTAAATGGTGAGGAAAATACTTTTCGTTTGCAGAATATAATGAGTATTTGTTTAGAAAAGTTTAGTTAAATGGTCAGGAAAATACTTTTCATTTGCAGAATATAATGAGTATTTGTATAGAAAAGAATATATTTTATTAAGTTTTTATTACAAGCTAATATAGACAAAATACGCCTCTACCTCTAGTTACTTTCAATACACCATTATTTTGATAGTTTGATACATCTACTAATTGGCAGCCTCTTCAGGAGCTAGAAACTTTATAAAATTATCTATTACACTGCAATTTATAAATTTAAATATACAAAATAAAAAATAATACAAATAACAGAAATCCAAATAATATTAACTTTTTTTAAATGTCTCCTAATATGATTTTCATTTGATTCAGTGCAAACGTATGTATTTCCGACGTCCGTATTGCTATAAAACCATTTACCTGTGTATGTACAAAGTTTGCGGGAACATCAAGAACGATATCTTTTAATATAAACATTATCCTTTATTTTGTCATGTAAAATAATATTTATTTAAAAGTCGCATTTTTATTACATAAATCTTTCTGAGTTTTGAAAAGTGATTTTTTTTGTGTACCTGAGCAGAAAAATGTACTGTGATAACCTTCGAGTAGTCGACATGTTAAAACCGTCAAACTATAACACATCTATACAGTTCTGCATACAACTATTTTACCTTAAATAATTGATAACATATGATTTCATATAACAGCTGATTTTATGTTATAGGTTATGTTCTAGAACAGCTGTTTAAACACGTAGTTTATGGTTACTTTAGCGGGTCTGACAATTTCAAAATAAAATTTGTTCCGTAAATTATCTAATATCTAATAAATGTTTTTCAAATCCTTTTATCACTTCACACATTCTTCATATATATATATATATATATATATATATATATATATATATATATATATTCTTCAAAATTTTCACTCGTTAAAAATACTTTTCATTCATCTACACAAAATCAAGCACATTAAAAAAAAAACTTGTAGTGAATGGAACTCTATGTTGATACAGTTTTTCAAATATTAATTCATTATTTAAATTTGACAATGAATTAATTTTAGTTTTATATGGGAAAAAAACTTTTCACAAAAGGGGCAAGGTATGCAATACAGTTATTTCGTCCCATTTGGCGTAAAATAAGTGATAACATTCGATTTCATAAAACAGCTAATTTTATGTTATAGGTTATGTAGAACAGCTGTTTTAACTCATAGGTTATGTTCCTTTATTTATATTAATTGTAATTGTTTAATAAAATGTAACTACAATAAAATTTTTCTTTGTTGCCCTAAGCAGGAATTGGCTTTATAAAATTTGTTGTTTATATTACTCTTTTTACTTTCTACTATCTATAATTTAACTAGGTTATATTAAAAGCTTTATTAATTACAAACGTCGGCCGTCCAGTCCCACTGTCACTTTCTTTAAAAAAAACTTAAATAATCTTTAACAAAACTTACAACATATAAATCATATTTACCTACTAACAATCCAGTGTTACGTGACAAGGAAATGCATTCGGAACCGCTGCATCCAACCGCACTACGATTTAATGGCAGAGAGACGAATTTAAACTAATGGCTACCTGTCAAAGCATTCCTACATATCGCACGGTTGTACAATGTAAATCTTACTCTGAGCTTCATCTATTTGGAATCTATTTTCGAGTCTATGAATACGATTTGGGTATAAATCAAACAAATATTTGTTAATTCGCAACCAGTTGCGTAAAACAATCGTTGACTAATCGATAATTAAGTTTAATCAACGGTAAAACTTTATACGGGATTTCCCAAGCTGCGATATGCCCGGCATGGTCGGTCGGTTACATCGTAAAATATTACAATTTTACAGTTTGAAATTACGCAACAAGCACAATATAGAATGTAGTTTCGTTATTTTATATGAGCACAAAAAACCACTGAAAACACGAACAAAAGACAGAGAGAAATTGACCAGGAATATAAATTAGAAGAAACAATGAAAAGTAAAAGAGAATAAGATATTAAATAAAGGCAAACAAGGGGACAACGAATAGAGAGAAAGTGCAGAACTGCGTTAAAGCAGAAATCTGTGAAGAAACTATATTATAAATCAAAGTTACATTAAAAACGGAAACCTTGCGTGCTTTTCAGTCTTCCGCTGATAACTTTGCCTCTGACGGTAAAGAATTCGTTACAGGCTACCTTAATGTATAAACAAATTTGTGTACAACACACATAAGTTTGTGTACGTTGGTGAACAAATATTTCTACTTTTTGAATTTAATAAAGTAAATGGTTAGAAATGTTCACTGTAACGAAATGCTTTTGACCAAACTGGGTGATTTTTATTGCTGTCTCGTGTTTCACTATACTTATGAAGATTTACTGCCTAGTACGATCTTAAAGGTTTGGTCTCATCAAGTTTTATACAAACTTACCTTGATTAAAAGTTCTGTACTTTATACATTTCTGCAATCAAGTATAAACTTTTCGCCGATCGTCAATGCTGAAACCCCCCCACGAGATGGTTAGTTCTGTAGAGCGTTGCCATGGCAACAAGCGTGGGTAGTGCTTAGATGGGGAAATCAGAACGTTCTTTCTGCCATCCCCGCCCTATCTGCCGGAGGCAGAGATATCAGCGGCGGATCGTTTAAAATGATTATTTTAGAACTACATTTGTACTGATTAAGATCAGATTTTAAAAATATTTGTCTGTACGTTAAGGTAAGAGTATGATTACAAGGAAATCGTGCTTTTTATTAAAACTATTTGCAACCAGTTCTACTTTACGCCTATATACATCGAATTTATGTCCTCACTACTCGTCTATTGTTCAGAATTTTGATGATATTCTATTTTTGTGATATTAATTTGTTTACTTATATAGCGGGTAGACATTTCCGTTCTATTTCAGTAGAGAGCAGGTGTAGCTTTCGTAAGAGTATCTACTCCAGTGGTCTCAGTGAAATAAAATCTAGGCCTCGAAATGTGTTTAAAATAAATTTATTTCTTTTTAACAGTAGGCAGCGCCTTACATCGAGAAGACATCTTACACCGGGTAGATACCGCCTTACATCGATAAAATAGATTTTAATTAATTTCACGTAAAATATGCAAGTGCATCTTTACTATAAAAATATCTTTCTTTATTACAAAATAAGCACAGACACGGACAAACTTTTTTTGGCCAAAGGATTTTTTATTCTGTTTTGGGGGTTTTCGGCCAGGCGAAATCGATTGGCATCGGTCTCAACCTTGGGAAAATTTGGGATTTCACCCCAGTGGATCCTAGAATTCTCATGTATCCCTGTGGAGCTAATCATGAACCCAAACAAACTTTCTTTCGCCCAAGGATATTTCATTTTTTTATTTTTGTTTTGGTTTTTGGCCAGGGGAAATCGATTGGCACCGATCTCAACCTTAGGAAAATTCTAGTTTCCGTCCCAGTGGTTTCTAGAGTTCCCACACCGGACAAACGTTTTTTTCGCCCTAAGATTTTTGATTTTTTATTTTGTGTGGGGGGGAGTTCGGCCACCGAAAATAGATTGGCACCGGACTCAACCTTGGGAAAATTCGGGATTCCGCCTCAGCAGCTCCTAGAGTTCCCACACCAGACAAACTTTTTTTTTCTTTTAAGGATTTTTTTATTTTGGGGGGGATTTCGGCTTCGGGAAATTTATTGACACCTGTCACAACCTTGGGAAAATTCGGAATTCCGCCCCAGAGGCTCTTAGAGTTCCCATCTTATCTTAATGGAACTATATTTTTACCGCCATCTTATCCTACACACACCCGCAACGAAGTATGGAAAGTCGTTCTGAACAATCGCTCTAATGCTCCTCCAATGCCAACACAACTCGACGATATGGAAATTTTATGTACTATATGATATATTGTATTTTAAAATGTATTTATTTTGTTTAAATAAAATGTGTTTAAATTGCGTATATAATAAAGACATTTTTGTATTTTACTTAATTAACTTACCATAAATGTCCTGTCTTATCCGAGCGAAGCTAGGTCCCGGTACTTATATTTAAAAGGCTACAGTGTTCAACCTTACTCTATTTACATAACACTTTAACTTTGTTACATACAACGGTGCCCAATAGCTACATGGAAACATCGCTTTAACGTAAGTTGTCACAAGTTCCTCAGCAGTGTAACCTAAACCAACCCCGCCCAGAGACGCAACCGTTCTGTATCCTGACGTATAAGGTAGGCTGCTCCGTCCAAACGTCAGTCCTTCCATTGCGATTAATAGTTCCAAGGATTCATGTTATTTCCGGTTGCAGCCTTCACGATAACTCATGCTGGAAAATCTAGAAGGCAGACGTTACGGTCTCAATGTCACACGAACCCAGGCTAGTGCACTTGTACAAAAAAACTCCTGCATTGCAGAACAGTTTATCTGGCGATGTACTCTACTATTCATTTTGCCCTACTACTGTGTACTAACTATCCTAAATATATCGAATCCATAACATGTGAGTTTCCTCCACATTGCACAGCCTCCTACTTATTGTAGCTGTATATGCGTTATATACTACGAGTAGCTACCAATGTTTCTGATGGGTAACCAGTTAAACCGTCATTAAAATCATTCTGTCTGCAAAACATCTTGCCTTTATTCTAGGAGTAAGTCTCGGATGTATTTTTCATTTCTAATCATGCTGCCCCCAACACATACTGATTCCTAGACATTTCCCCCAATATGTGTAACATTTAATAGATGATCAATATGTGTACATATAGATTTCTGATTAAGTTGAACATTATTTATAAAAAGAGAACAAGTAATAAAAAAATAATAATGTTTAAAGTCAATTCCTACTGAGGCCAACAAAGAAAAATTTTAATTTAGTTACTTTTTATTTTATAAGTACAATTCATATAAATATGTAATTTCCATTTTCCTTGCAATTTCTCATTTTCTTCTTTAATAGAATACAGGGTGTTGGACTCTGATTTTTGTTTGTTACTTGATTTTTGTTTATTTGCTTTCTTTCTTCCTTTCTAATTTAAGAAGCTAATAATGGTCTACAACTTCTCATTCTATCCACCTCGTGTAATGCTTCACTATTGCAAAGAACCTTTTTCTTATAATTTCATATATTATATCTTTAAGTAATTTTAGGTCTGGGAAAGTTTGCTCAGTGGTAAAAGTACTGGTTTTCAAACATGTTAATCCACAGTTTGAATCCGACCGGGACATTATTTAATTAATGAATAAATATTTGAAAAAAACCCGTATTAACATGAACTGTCATCCACGATAGGTTAAACAAAATTTATTACACTTGATTGGAAGAATAAAAACGGATGTTATTAACGATTGAAAATTTGTTCAAGATATATATCACGAGAGTGTGAGCTAATAGAAGGAATTAATGTAGCGCCTATCAAAAGTAAATTACATGGCTAGGGAAGCGCACACCACACACATACCCTTACATACACACACCCTTACACACACAAATACCCCCTTACACACACTCACACACACAAACACCCCCTTACTCACACACCCACACACAAACACCCCCTAATTCACACAAACACCCCCTAATTCACCCCCCATACACACACACACACACACACACACACACAAACAAACACTCCCTTACACACACTCACACACACAAACACCCCCTTACTCACACACACACACACACAAACACCCCTTACACACACTCACACACACAAACACCCCCTTACTCACACACACACACACACACACACACACCCTTATACACACACACACTCACATTATATATATAATAAATAAATGTATGTCTTATGTAAGCATAATACAATATACAATTATACAAACACGTTTGTATACAAGCCCACGCTTTCTACACACGGCTCCAGAGAAAGTTCGCATATTTTATATCAAAGTTATGGTTCTGGATTCGGCCACCCATATATCATTTGTTGGTGTTGAAAACTGGTTATGGAAAGAGGAAATGCTAGACTGGTTATAGGTGTAGAACAATGGGCCTATAACTTGAGGCTATCGATGCATCGCCTAGATTTGGCACCCAATGTGCCTCGCCTTGTAGCCAAGCGTTTGTCTCCCTCCGTTGAACACCCAGCAAACCTTGAACCAGACAGATATTATCCTACACTGCTGAGCACCGAACTTTGTTTAATGGTGTAAACATTGCAGTGAGGAACAGTAAACACTTTTAATTTAATAACTCTTAAACAACGTACTTAGTAAGGCTATGTATAAACATGTATTAGATTCTATAACGCGTTTCGAACCGAATACTTCTTTAGGCTGGGTATAATGTATGCTTTACACGCGGGAGAAAAATCAACACGTTACGTCACAGGACGCTCTTCCCATTTTAGCTTGAATTAAATGGTAACATATGATTTCATATAACAGCTGATTGTATGTTGTAGAACAGCTGACATGTAGGTTAGATTGGTTTGTCTATTTATTACACACTAGCGTTTCCCGGGGGACGCTGCTGCGCCCGAAATCATGATTTTTGCAATAAGTAAAGCAAATCAAACATCTAAATAAATATATTTCATTTCGTGAGGATAGACAATGTTTTTCTTCATTTCATTAGGTGTATAAACATATAAATTTTAGGTGTCCCAACACGTAAGAACACAACATATAATTATCAGTGGTAAAAGCTCGAATGTTCCAAATTTAATCCAGCAGTGGTAAATGATTGTCCATGTGTATGGTTACTGCGAATGCAAGTCGCAAAGGAAATTGTAGTAGTTTGAAATTAATAGGTAGATCTGATGAAATCATCGGTATTCATGGAATTAAGACCATTTCTCCTTTGAACTTACCACCTCTGATTTCTGCCAGGATCAAGTTGGGTGTCAGTTTTTTGTGGGTATTATGTCATAGAATATTCAAACCCTTTTTGTGGGTATTATGTCACAGAATATTCAAACCCTTTTTGTGGGTATTATGTCACAGAATATTCAAACCCTTTTTGTGGGTATTATGTCACAGAATATTCAATCCCTTTTTGTGGGTATTATGTCACAGAATATTCAAACCCTTTTTGTGGGTATTATGTCACAGAATATTCAAACCCTTTTTGTGGGTATTATGTCACAGAATATTCAAACCCTTTTTGTGGGTATTATGTCACAGAATATTCAAACCCTTTTTGTGGGTATTATGTCACAGAATATTCAAACCCTTTTTGTGGGTTTCGTTGCACAGATTTGGTTGATTCAAATTTCGCTAGAATATTTTCGGCGATCCTACTTTTAATATCAATAAGTGTGATAGCAATAATTGTACATAAAATTTAGCAATTTTAAACCGTTTAAAATAATTAATAATGTATTTTTATTTTTACATAATGTTTATAATTTTTTAAATTAATTTTAGTAACGCTAGTATGGATATACATTTCAACATTAGATTTCTGGAAGGCTGTACACTGAACCATCCTAAGCCTCTAGGGCGAAGCCCTGTGGATGGATCTACACCACACTTCACACGAACTATCCTAGGAATATGTTAAATAATCCCTTTAAATTTCATTAACTTCTGTTCAGCACTTGAGGCGTCCATGAGATAAATACATCACATATACATATATACAACGGTTTTTGAACCATTCTAGGCCTCTGGGGCGGAGCACTGAGGATGGCTCTACACCAAATGTATGACTAACTATCTTGGGAATAAGTTAAACAATCCCTCGAAATTATATTAACTTCTGTTTAGCGGGTTAGACGTCCATAAGACACATACATACATATATACATCGGTTTTTGACCATCCTAAACCTCTGGGGGCTGAGCCCTTTGGTTAGATTTAGGCTACACCAAACTTAACACGAAGCATCCTGGGAATGTGTTAAACAATGGCTCCGAATTTCATTAACTTATGATCAGCGGTTTAAGCGTTCATAAGACAGACATACACACACACACCGCTAAGCCGCTAAGCGGAGCCCTGTAGATGCATCTACACCAAAGTTTAGAAAAAACATCCTGAAAATATGGTAAACAATCTCTCCAAATGTCATTAAAATATTCAGTAGTTTAGGCGTTTATAAGATACATACATACTTACATCGGATTTTGAACCATCCTAAGCCTCTGGGGCGGAGCCCTGTGGATCTACACCAGACATCACATGAACCGTCCTGGGAATATATAAAGAAATCTCTCCAAATTTCTGTCAGCGGTTTAGACGGCTATAACATACACACAAACATTCATTTTTATAGATATAGTTTTTTAAGTTAAAACAATGTTAAATTATTCAATATGTTTTATCAGTAATAAGTATATTATCTTATTTATATTTCAATATACATTTTATAATCAATGCAATATAATGATATAGAGTTATATATCTTTATTAAGATTTTTAAATGAAAACTCTCTTAGGCGAGACTGTTTCTTGATTCTGTCACCTGTATATCCTTTACCGGGCGGTTTTATGACCCTAATTCACAAATTGTTCAAATTTTCCTGTTTTTCGTAGACGATAGTAGCCGTGCTGGCTGATTCTATTCCAGTTCATTTCCATAGAGTCGGATCATTTGCTTTTTTTAAATATCATTAAAGCGCAACAGTCGGAACTGACGCTTCAGATTTCAAGTTCAACTGAACCAAATCAGCTCCAAACTCAATTTAGTCCCCAAAGCATCAGATTCTTTAAAAAATATTTTATTTTCTAAAACGGAAACTATAACAGTTTATTGTAAACATTATTTAATTTAAAGTACGGATCTATTCACGTCGACATGTTATTTATATTTATTTCTTACAAAATCCAATAATACATATTTTTCTTTTATCTTGTTGATCTGAATACAAGTAATAAGAATATATTTTTTGAAAGTCATTTCCTACTTTGGTCAACAAAGAAAGTTTTATTATACTTACTTTATATTAAATAATTACAATTAATATAAAGTAACATGACCTATGAGTTAAAACAGCTGTTCTACCACAAAACCTATAACATAAAATCAGCTGTTATTTCTTATTTTAATCCAAATATAACGAAATAACTGTATTGCATACCTTGCCCCTTTTGTGAAAAGTTTTCCCCATGTAAAAATAAAATAAATTAATTAAATTTAATTAATGAATTAATATTCGAGTAAACTATATTTACATCAAGTATCATGTACTAAAAGTTTTAAAAATGTATTTGAACTTGAGTTGAAAGATAAAAAGTATTTCATTAGCGATTGAAAATTTAAACAATATATATATAATTAGAGTGTGGACTAATATAAGGAATTGGAGAAAGTACAATAGAATCTCGAAATTCCCGACTTTTTCGAGCCACCGTTAAATTCGAGTCGGCTAAGCCGCGGAATTAATCATCTACGCCGTCGCCGTTTAAAAATATTTCCTCGTCAACATTGCCTGTTTCATATAAAATCTAAAGTGCTGATTGGATGGATAGAGAAATATTCAAATAGTGGTTTTTAATGAGTTTGTGCCCGAAACTGAAAAGTTTTTAAAAACATAGAACGCGCTTCAGAAAGCTATTTTACTGTTGGACAAAGCGCAGTCGCATCCTGATGAAGATCAACTGTGCGCTATCCGCCTAACCCAACAAGCCTAACCCAGCCGATGGATCAGGGTGCTCTGCTTTGTATGTCAAAACACACGTTATCTTTTACAATCTGTCTTGGAAGCGACTAAACAGAAAAAACAACTATAGGCTTTCTAAAAAAAATTACAGTAATGGAGTTTTGTTCTGGAGAGCCGAATCATGGAACAAAATAAAAGAAGAAACATCAAGTAAGTCGTGGAATAAAATCCTGAGTCAAAATGAAACTGTTGATTGTGGTTAACTATTGAACCACAAGAAGAAACATTTGACATCACTAATTAAGAAACGTCCGGGGTGTTAAATTTCCGATGGGAAGAATTTGAATAACAGATGTTATGCTTATTGAAATATTACAAAAAACTACTGAAGCCAGTGATGACGTCAGTAAATAAGAGGTTCAAGCGAGACAGTACAAGAAAATAAAATTAGACACGGCCGTCTTGGAAACTGCACTTCGCTTTATTGAACAAGAGACAGACACCACGACGTCAGATTTGCTTCTGCTAAGACGTCTACGCGATACCGCAGCTCGAAAATGATCCATTAAGCAGACGCAGAATACACCAAAAAAATGTAGCAACCGTGATGAACAATTCTAAAGGGACATAATTTATGTAAGTATTGTAATAAGTAACGTACTATAAACGTATTTTATGCATTCCTAATTATAGTATTAGGGTTCATTAGAACTGTTTATTCGAATACACAGGAACGTATTTCGGTCTAATCCGAGGGGAGATCGGTCCCGTCTACCTCGTATTATCGAGACTCTAATGTACCATCTAAACATATTTGACTTGCCTATACCTGACCTCCAACACATTCCAAGGGCATTGTGTTACTAATACACGCGCCTTTGCATCGCTTTGTTTTCTTACCTAACCTTCACTTTGTGCATAATTACTGGACTTAAAACAACGCCTCGGTGAATGTATTGTTCCCTGTGACGTCATGGGACCTGAGCAGAGATTGCACATCCACAGCCTGGTCTGATTTACTCCATATTGCAATCGGCTGCCATATCTGCTTTCAATATGTAAATATGCAACGGACAAAATTTATATAATAAATAAATAAATAAATAAATATATATATATATTTAAAAGTGTGTGTGTGTGTGTGTGTGTGTGCGCGCGCGCGCGTGCGTGTGTGTTAAGGAAACATCTTCCTAAGGAGCTATTGATAACGGAGATTATTCTAAATACTGTATCTGTTTTAAAATAAACAAATCAAATATTAAAAAAAACAAAATATTATTTTATTCCTACTTATGTCAACAAAGAAAATTTTCATTTTAGTTTTTTTAAATAAATAATTACATAAAATATATATATATATATATATATATATATATATATAGTTATATATTTATTTATAATAATTAAAATACATAATATAAATAGTTAATTAATATAAATATGTACATAAATATAACAGCATCACAATATTAAGTGGCCAAATAAAAAGTGAAATTAATTTTTAAAATTAATTAATTAAATTTAATTATTAAATTAATACAGTATTTGAACTAACTGTATTAACAACATGTGTCATCCACTACAAGTTAAAAAAAAATGTTTTTGAACTTGAGTGGATGATTTAAAGTATTTTATTAACGACTGAAAATGTGAACAAGAAATATATATATATATATATATATATATATATATATATATATATATATATATATATATATATATAGGGAGAATGTGAACTAATAGTAGGAACTGAAAAATAAACAAGTAAAGTCAGCTAATTGTACACTAGTTGAAGTTTTTATTTTCTTTTTGTTACAAATTGATGACATTTTAAAGAAAAGAAAGTTCGTAGAAGATTTGTCACCAGGGAGATGTTCGCTAACGTTGCACTACTATTCACTAGTTTAGGTCGGGTAAGGGGTTGGCAAAATGCGGTCCTAATTGTCAAGCACACTGCCTTCAGAACAAGTCAGTGATAATTTTTTCATATTTGAGGACCTCGCCTTGAGAGTTGTCGAGGTGTCTTGTGACGTGCGGCCACACCTTCAGGGCCTTACAGTGAATGTTTATTTTGGTACGTAAAAGTTTACTAGAAATGTACGCGAGATAGGGTTACTTTTTTTCTTTCAGCCCGCAACCCTGTCACCCTTTTACCCACGCGGTGCCTTAATTTACCCTATTCCCATTACCAGGGGAGCAATGTGCTCTTTCTTTAGCATTTCCTAATTCCCTCTACTCAACTTACCTCTTTCCTTATAAGGGGGTGTAACTAGTAGATCTCTCTTTACGAATCCATCCTTTACGAGATCATTATATCCATCCCTTGTTTATTGTTATTTATTACAAAGCTTCCTTGTTCATTTATATAGAAGGGGATGTAACCAGTAAATTTGTTTAGAGTTTGCATTTATTTAAGGTAAGCTACATCGGCCATGCTGGGACACAATCGTTTTCTATTCCCAGTACCAATGGATTATTATGCCCTACCTTTAGTCCTACCGAACTCCATTCACCCTTACATAAGGGGTTTTCCAATAGTAGATGCGTCTTGTATAAACCTCTCTATACCCCCGGTATTAGTAAGCAACCCTGGACACGCAAGCCAAACGTCCCAATATTCAGAGTCCCTGGGAATCGTGACTTTTCCTTAGTTCTCCCGATTCAATCCATTATTTCTTATCCCAATCTTGAAGTCGTGAGTAACTGTGTGAGTTACTATAACTCTCTGGCCCTTAAAGGGCGTGAGTGATTGCGGATGCTACTGTTACTCTCTGACTTTTAAAAATCGTGAGTAATTGTGTGACCTACTATAACTCTCTGGCCCTTAGAGGGCGTGAGTGATTGTGTGAGTTACTATATCTCTCTGGCCCTTAAAGGCGTGAGTAACTGTGTGACCTACTATAACTATCTGGCCCTTAGAGGGCGTGAGTGATTGTGTGAGTTACTATATCTCTCTGGCCCTTAAAGGTTTGAGTAACTGTGTGACCTACTATAACTATCTGGCCCTTAGAGGGCGTGAGTGATTGTGTGAGTTACTATATCTCTCTGGCCCTTAAAGGCGTGAGTAACTGTGCGACTTACTATAACTCTCTGACCCTTAAAGGGCGTGAGTGATTGTGTAAGTTACTATATCTCTCTGGCCCTTAAAGACGTGAGTAACTGTGTGACCTACTATAACTCTCTGACCCTTAAAGGGCGTGAGTGATAATGCAGCTTGCCAACAGAAGGGTAAACTCACGTTAGAATTGTCAGATTTAATCTGTCTTCTTTGTTAGTTTTATACAAGTTAACACTAACTAATTGTCAGGTATAGAAAAACGTTTAGGTTTCGGTGTTATACAGTCGTGATTAAACATCTTCAGTTTGCGAATAGCCTCACTGGTCGGAGTGTAGCGGTACAAGATTACGGTGTCTGACTGTAGCTACGCGCCTCGGCCGTGTAACAAGTTCCATAAACTCGAAACAGGACCTAACCTTACCTGTGCATCACACTTGCCTACTTACTTTACGTCCAGCTGATTAATTCCATTCACATCTGTACGTGTCTTACGGTACTGAGTTGTCATCCGGGGTATTCATTCATTTCATCAGTAATTCCGTGTGGAACGGGGCCACTTGAAATACAATTCGGCGTTAATCTATTTAGGCCTACTTCGTGTAATGGAGAAACTATTCTAAGGCCATAAAACGCCAAGTGTGAGAGCGTTAATGGTCCAGGGCTTGAGGAAGTCGTAAAGTTAACGGAAATTTGGTCTGATTCAATTTGTCGCACGTTCATGGCTCTCCACATCGGAGATAGCTTTGCAGACACTCGGATGTCTGTAGATCTACGTTTGGAAACCCAAACTATCTCAGCGCTAAAACATTTAATTCTTTAAAATATAAACTCTTCTTATTTTTTCACTTTGCTTTCTGTTTCTACTCCTCCTTAAGTTCTTCTTCTAAGTCTAGTTCTCACACCTATCTTCTCCTTCTTGTCCTCTTTCTCCTCGTTTTTCCTCTTCTTCTTCGTCTTTTACCCTTTGTTTGTTTACCAGTTCCTTGGATATTTATAGATAATTTTCCAACATACAATTTTCTATAAACAATTATTTTTCTTTTCGTTCCTTCTGTCCTTCTTCTATCTTGATTATCTTCCTCATTCTTTTCATCCTTCTAACAATTTCTTCTCCTTCTTCTTTTCCTTCTCCTGTACCTCATTCTTCTTCTGCATTATTTTTGTCTTACACTCTTTGTTTTCTTAGCAGTCACTTAGATATTTATTTACCTACTTTTTATTTAAAAAACAACCTACTTCAGTTTCTTTCTAAAGGAAAACATAAACGGTTCTTTTTCTATTTACCTTCACTCCTTCTGTCCTCATTATCCTTAAAAAAAAGAGACTTCTCCTTTTTTCCTATATTTTCGTTCATTATTCTTTTTCGTTTCACTCTTTCACCTTCGCTTCACTCCTACCTTTGCCCTCATTTTTCTACTAGTCGACGTTCTCCATTTACTCGTAAATATTCTTCTCACTCTCGTCGTCTACCTCATTCTTCTTTCCTCTGCTAATCATTTTTCTTCTCCTTTTTTCGTCATTATTAATATCCTTCCCCTTCTAGCCTCTTTCGTTTCCTTCTCCCTCTCACTCGTTTTCTTCTTATCTTTTTCTTCTACCCTCTCTTGCCTTTTCTTCTTTTGTTTTTCTTTCCTTCTCCCAATCTTTATTGATGTATATCTTACAAAACTTTGCTCATCACCAGCATTTACTATGACAACCAATTATCTTCTGTTTGTACTTATAACGTTATTGGCTTGAATGTTTTCATCAAATTAATATATTGGCATTATCAAGGACTTCGATCATAGTTACCGGTAAAACGAAGACTAGTTTTAGCTGTTGCCTGTGAATGAACTAGTTTATATAGACTATACCATACACGAATAAAACATCTATTCAAAAGTAACATAACAGAAATAACAATGGGACGAAAATTTAATACAGTTTCTATAAAATTGCGAAACAAGGATTTGTCATCAGATAAAGTTGTTACGCTAAAATTATTAAAAATGTGTATAGGTTATAATATAATAAAGAAATTGAAACATTAAAACTTTAATGTAAATAAAAACTTGCCTAACATAAAAAATAGATAACAAACCATATTCCTAGTGATTGTAATGGCAGTAAGGGAAGCATTGGAAACCATGTCAACGCCCTAGAACAACCACGTGCTTTTATACAACAAAGTAGCTGATCAGTAGGCTTACCTCTTGAGTAGTAAAGTGTACGTGTATGTGAAGACTTTAAAAAAATCGTTCCTTGTAGTTACCCTTTACGTCAATTGAATAGAATTGTTTTGGGAGTTTAAATATTTTTGTAATTACATTCGTTGGTATCCCTGAAAAACGTATTCTGACTTTGATTTACCTTTTTAGTCTCACATCTTTGTGTCAATGGTTACGTATTTCCCAAGCAGATAAAGCCACCGTCGCCGAGTGGAGCCCACACAGCTTTAATTGGGCACACTCTCCCATAATCATATCCAATCTACCTGGGAACCTGTGATTACATGTTAGCTTCCAGCTTGGTTACGGAGGCCTTAAGTATTCGCCGGTTAAGCGTCCGACTTGCTGTAGTTCTAAGGTCATCGTCCAGAGTGACTACCATCGCTGACGAAGGTTGGGAGAGGACTGTGGATATAGGCACCGCGTGACCAAGGTCGCTTACCGAAAGGGTATGGGAGGATAGTGGAATTGGTTTGGTCTAAGCCACAGTTATCCCCCGGTTCCCGGAATTCTACCAGGGAGTTTTCCTGGAAGGAGAAAATAATGGAATCATGTCGCTTATGAGAACTAGCGCTACTTTTAACGAATCTGTGACAAAAGCGGCCATTGTGGATTCTAAAATGATTAATCACCATTCTCTAACCTTCTTATTCTATCCTCTAGTACGATCTTCAACCCTAAAAACCTTCCTTTCTTTTTAATTTTCTATTAAAAAGTAAGTCCTCTAATGCAATCCAACATCCTGCAAATTTCTCTTTGCCTTCCACTTTCACTAAAAACCGATCACCCAGCTTCTCTTCCTATCCTACAATATCTTCAACAATCCTTTAAAATATTCTTTCATTTTTAATTTTCTACCTATGGGTAGGCCTTCTCCTACCCAACATCCTCTAAATCTCTATCTTTTTGACTTTCCCCAACCCATCTTCTCTTTCTATCCTGTAATATCTTCTTCATCCTTCTAAAATATACTTTTGTTTTTAATTTTACATCCATGAGTAGGCCCTCCACTGCAACCCAAAATCTTCTAAATTTCTTTTCTCTTTGCCTCCCCCCTTCTCTTAATATCCTGTAATATCTTCTTCAACCGTCTAAAATATACTTTCGTTTTAAATTTTCTACCTGTAAGTAATCCCTCCACTGCAACCCAACATCCTCTAAACTTCCCATTCCTCTGCCTCCCACTGCTACTGAAAATTGAAATCACCCACCTTCTCGTCTTATTTTCTACTACCTTCTTAAATGTTCTGTAAATTTCTTTTTTTTTTAACTTGTGCACGAGTAAATCCTTCCCATAAGCATAGAATAGCTCTTGCTACCTATACGTTCTGTATCTTCCATTAAAAATACACTGTTGCACTAAAGTGGACACTCGTTCGCGCCTTAGATGAATAAGTCAAAATGCACCTATTAAAATTAAAATATTTTTAAAACACAATTTAAAGGATTTACGAAGTTTTTATTAACAAATTTTCTAAGAACTGGATTTAAATCTCAAGTGACTAACTCGAGTAACTTACATCAGAAAACTTTAAAAAACTACATTTCACCTTTTAAATTAAAAAAAAAAATTTTATGAGAGACTTTATTACAAAAGCGACATCACCTCACAATGTCTAATCCCAGGGTGTCTAGTGACAAGGAAAACCGGGAAAACCTGGAAAAGTCAGGGAATTTTAAGATTCTGGAAAATTCAGGGAAAGTCAGGGAAAATTTTAAAAAAATCGGAAAAATATTTATTTTGATTAGAAACAAAACTAGTGGCTATTGCTCTCGAATATTTGTTATTGTAAGCCAGCGGTTTAGGGGCAAGGCAGTCAGGAAATAACACTTATTTATTTAGATGCCCATTATTTATTTGATAAGCCCAATGCTATGACTTCAGGACTTATGTCAATAAATATTAAAAGTGTCGAGTTGGTACAGCTGGGAAGTTTTACCCTGGACCGTGGCCTTGGGGTGCGCAGTGGTTCTGTTATCATATGGACAGGTGGGGATAACAGATAACTCAGTCTGTTTCTGACCACACAGAACCCTGTTTAAACATTCGTAGCCAGCTATTTGTCTAGACTCGTGGTAGTATGTGTTTTATTTGACGGTGATTATTTGTACACTGTTTATTTCAACATGGAAGGTTCCAGTTTTCATTGCAGTAGCGGGCAAGCGCGTCATGCAGATGTCGTCATTACCCCCCTCCTTCCTTAGGATAAATATAAACTAAAAGATGAAGTGACTGAAGCAGAGATTATATGGTGCGTGAATTTAGTAATGCAACACTTCTTTACGCAATGCAGAAGGTAGTGTGTGCCTCTTTCTAAGGATGTTCCCTGATAGCACCATTGCACAGAACATGAGATTGGGGAAAGATAAAATTTCCTATAGTGTTGTATTCGGTTTATCAAATTATATTAAAGACCTGTTACTGACATCATTAAATTCAAATTCTAACTATGTAATTGGCTTTGATGAAAGTTTAAACAAAATATCACAAAGAGCCCAAATGGATTTGAGTGTTAGGTATTGGGATGCAGAGACGGATGAGTGAAAGCTCGAAATTTTGGCTCTGTGTTCCTTACAGACACATAAGCAAAAGAGTTACTCAATTCGTTCTTCAAAGTCTGGATTTATCCAAGATCCTTCAGATATCAATGGATGGGCCCAATGTAAACTGGGCTTTCTATAGACATCTAAAAGAGGAAAAGTCAGGGAAAACTCAGGGAATTTCTTCAAGCTATTTTACTAGACACCCTGGAAAAGTCAGGGAAAACTCAGGGAATTTCTTCAAGCTATTTTACTAGACACCCTGAATCCGTGTATTCTCTGACGTTTAAAACAGTATTTAGCCTATGACCCAATACAATAATTTGTATACTTTACGCTAAACAAATTACTGATGTGGAACATTTGGAGTATGCTCGTAAATCGTCATCTGTGTTTTATCAGATGTTTAACTGTTAGCCACTTCCAATCACGAGGTGGCTTTACGAGCCCTTTTTTGTAATGAACATATGCAACACTTTTCGACAAGATACGTGATAATAAAAGATTAAAATCTTCAGAACCGTGCCTGTAAGAGTGGAGACAGTCAACATACGAGCATCTCGAACTTGTATAAAGATTTGGCCAAGGCATTCTAGAATCTAAAACGAGTTTTTAAAATATTCAAAACATTTCATTTAACCTTTACATTAGGTATTTAGGTTAGCTTAATTTGTTTTCTTTTAAGAACTAAAACTAATTTTGAATTCGGTCGTAACTCATGGAAAGACAGGTTCGTGGCGACAAGTGGCAAAACCTGAGGTTATTTAAAAAAGGACACGTTCCTATGTAAATGCAGAGGCGGACTTATAGAATCGTTATAAAGGACTATATATGCAATACAACGCAATGTGGTGATAAAATTCTAACTCTAAGGTTTTTAAAATTTTGTCTAGTTTCGTGAACTTTAAACTAATTTTTATAAATGTCTCTTTCAATTTATCCTCCTAATACTTGGGCACTACGGTTGTAATTCAAGCGAGCTGTTTGTGCTACGAAACTCTGTTTTACCTTGTTTTTTGCATAAAACAAGTAATATAAGCAAAAATGTTTTAAAGTGAATTCCTACTTACGTCAAACAAGCAAAAATTGTATTTTAGTTACTTTTTATTAAATAATTACAATTTTTATAAATAAAGTAACACAATCTATGCCTTAAAACAACAATCTATGCGGTCTACCACAACATGTAACATAAAATCAGCTGTTTTATGAAATCAAATGCTACCACTTTTTTAAGCCAAATGGGACGAAATAAATATATTGCATACCTTGCCCCCTTTTGTAAAAGGTTTTTCTCCCACAAAAAATTAAAATTAATTCATTATTTTTTAAAAATAAATTAATATTTGAAAACACTGTGTTAAAAACAAGGGTTATCCAGTACAAATTAAAAAAAAATGTATTTGAACCTGAGTGGATGAATAAAATGTATTTTATTAACGATTGAAAATTTGAACAAGATATATATATATATATATATATATATATATATATATATATATATATATATATAATGAGACTGTGAACTAATGGAAGATTTTGAATGAACACTATTAAAGTCTAGAACCAACCAAAATTCTAAAAGGTAAAACACATATCTGGGATTCATTTTAGTTAACTTCATGCCTGATAATGCGTGAGTAGATTTAAGTGATGCTTGTGCGATCAATGCAGGATGAAATTTATATTATAAAAACACACACAGTATGGAATAAATATTTTATTCTTATTTAGACACGTTTCGACAAAAATCTTGTCATCATTACTGTATTTTTAAAGCGTGCATTGTAAAGAAGTATAACTATTAAAGAAAACATTTCACGTAAATAAATATTGCTTTATATTTTTGTTATTCTCTCTCTGTTTTCATTTTACAATTAACATTTATAGCCAACACTTTAAATTTACCCCAAGTTTATAAGAAACTATTGTTATAACTTTTAATTTATTACTTTAGTCCAGGCAATATCTTGGTTTAGCACTTTTCTACCATAATCTCGCTCTGTTCCCGATCCAGCGACCATCAATCATGCCACTCATTGACTTTTAATGCTGCATATATAATTGCCTTTAGTTTGCGATTTACTTTGGACATCATTACGTCATAGAACATTGATCAGAAAATTCACAAAATTTGTGAAGATAAAATTTCCGTCGAAACGCGTTTGATTGAGACTAAAAGTGTTCTTTTGAAATTGTATGAATTGTTTCTCGGAACCTTTAATTTAACGCACGTCTAATATCTTCTGCATCTTCCTCTCTTTCTTGTCTTCCTGCTTCTTCTCTTCACTTAAACGTATTTCCAAACAGCATTCTGCAACGTCTCTTTCTATAGCACGCGTTCATATCTTTCGTGGTATTTCTGAGTCTAGGTTGTAAGTTTTGTTTTTAAAACTCACTCGAAATAATGCAAAGTATATACGTAGACAGAATTTGACGTCATTATTGGGTAAACTGTGATAGCAGTAGGAGAACATGTAAAAGTAGTTGAGAATGATAATGTCCTATTTTCCAACGCTCGTTCTTGGCATTTAAGCTATGCCTGTCTCCCAGTAGCGTCGATAGGGGTCCTCAGGAGTGCTGGAGAGATCTGTACAAGAGCGCAGGTGGTCGTCCATTACATTTGCCGTTTGGCAAAGGGGGCAAGTCGGATCATCAGCAATGCCGATCCGGCGCATTGTAGCTGTACATGCCACCATGCTCTGATGAGTTTTTTTTATCAGTTTTCCAGAAGGCATTTAATGGTTCTGAGGCATACTTTGGGGGTTTTTGAGGCAAGTGCTAATATTACCGCTTGCTAATCAATGAAGAAACCTGCGTTATTGGGCTTCCTGTCAGAATAATTATGTAAAAGTAGTAATACTGAACCGCCTGCATAATCTCACAGGCGGTCGAGGTTATTGGTCTTGCTTCAATAACGCAAAGAGTATACTCAAGTGAATGTGAAGAGTTTTGTTAGTCAGGAATGTAAGGTACCGGAAGCTGTCTCCAGCCGGGAGGAATTATAGTCAGGAATTTCCGCTACAGAAGTAATCGTTACAGCCGACTTTACACCCTAAAAGCCAAAACTAAATGCTACGGTTAAACATAAAAGGTCCAACTTAATAACGAAATCCACTGCCTCGGTCGGTCCGTGTTCCGAAATAACCGAGTCCAACAAGTAGGGAGAAGTTTTGCAACGTCTCGCTGCATAAAATAATAATTTATTAGTCACAGATACGCACAGTAAGTGTACTCATTCTTGACAATCTGTGCCAAGGATAAAGGAAACTACTACCGGGATTTTATCTTCGCCTCTTGCTGTCGCGCCCCTTCACCCACGCACGATCTGATTCGATGCGTGCTAATATTTGATGGAAATTTAACGTTCTTATGGCTTGTTTAGCTGACCGTTCGTGTGTTTTGGTGTTAATCGAATTTAAGAAAAGAAGGCGGTGCTGAAATTTCACCTTGTGTGTGAAAAAGCGTGACAAGTGCTTTCCGGAGTATATTTGCATAGAACGTTAAGTTCACTTGAATATAATACTAATATAGAATATATATATATATATATATATATATATATATATATATATATATATATATATATATCACTTACACTATAATGTACGTGAACAAGTATCTTACTTGGTATATATGCGAGTTATGTTTCAAAGATTAATTGCGCTATCTTCACTGTAGAGCATCATATGAACTGTCGAGTTTCAGTTGCTACTCGACAATGAAGACAGCGTAATTAATCTTCGAAAGTTAACTCGCATATACACCAAGTAGGATACTTGTTTAAGTACATTATAGTATAAGTGATAAGTGAATAGAAGAAAAGAGTGTTGCACAGTTAATATATATATGAAGTTATTATTATTACTTGTAAATAGTTTTTTCCACCACTAAGTGCAATAATTTTACCTTATCTGATGATGCACCTTTCGGTCACGTGACCATTGTCGAATCACTGAATTAATTTTCTTTATTTTTCTGGTGTGGATGTTCGGTCCGTGATGTTGGTATTTGTTGACGTCATACATGTTTCTTCTTGAGCGGCGTGTAGGCCTATATGTTTTGAATATACGTTTATGTAGGCCTATATGTAATGTTTTTGAATAGTACGTCGTCTGCATATGTTGTCTGTAGATTCATTAAATTGTTGTGTATGTTTTTATAAATGTGGTATTTTTCTAGTGAGTTTAGTTCTATTGGGTTATTACTTACTTCACCTTAGAAACAGAAACAAATAGAACAATCAACTATCTCGACATTATATTAAATATAAATGATAATAAAATAGAAACTACAGTATACAGGAAACCTACTTCCCACAAAACCACAATACACTACAAATCAAACCACCCCTAGACACACAAAATCAACACTTACAGTAATATTATAAATAAAGCATAAAATACACACAAGATAACAAGCAAAAATTAAATGAAGAGTTAGATAACATTACAAAAATAGCAATAGAAAATGTATACAACTAACACCTTATAAAAAACATATACAATAAATTTACAAAAAAAACTAACCTCAATACAACACTACAACCTGAACACAAAAATAATAAAAATAAACAAATCTACCTAAAATATAAATACGCCAATAACAAATTAGAAAAAATAACAAATATATACAACAAACAATATTACACTCCAACATACAAACCAAACACCAAAATAATAAAATATATTAATAACAAACCACAAAACAAATACAGAAAATATAACCTATCAGGAATTTACAAAATTTGACTGTAACGCATTTTACATAGGAAAAACAACCAGATCATTTAAAATAAGATTTGAAGAACATTACAGAGCATTCAAAAATAAAAATACAAAAGCATCAAATGTTGCAGCACACCTAACCCTTAGCACGCGGGACATATAAAGGGCAAGTAACAGATTACGTGCTATTAGATACAAAAATATTTTTGCAAAATGTTCAAAGTTCTATTTAACTCTGAGTTCCTAAAAATGTATTTGAAAACAAAAATTATAAACTAGTTATTTTTATAATTGTTTATATTTTTACACTAGGTACTTCAAGATATCAATAAATCCATTCAAAATAAAATTAAAGTAACTAAAACTATTATTCACCAAATCATAAACAATAAATTATTCTTATAGTACAAAGGTCACTCACGTAAACAGTAGACAACTATAGGAATCACAATGCCAACACAAAATACGACAGATGGCAAACGCTGCGTCCTGCGAGAATACCCGTCATACGCGAAGGCATAGACCACGTAATTGCGCCTGGTGGCTAAAACCACAGAATGTCGATCGGTAGCACGTGGCCAAGAACAATAAACGTAGCAGAGGAGTTTATTTACACCAAACAAACACTGTCACACATTGTAATGAACTTTAAACAAACAACTAGGACTTCCATAAACAAAATATTGTAAATACGTGATTTCTCGTAATACGCGCTAGCAGGGATTACAGCCTTACTAGAAATCACGTTCTACGCGTGCAAAGGGTTAATATCACATAAACATGAAATAACAAATTACGAAAATAACCTAACCATACTAAAAATAAATAATAATCCAATAGAACTAAACTCAATAGAAAAATACCACATTTATAAAAACACACACAACAATATAACGAACCTACAGACAACATATGCAGACGACGTACTATCCAAAAACATTATACACGCCGCTCAAGAAGAAACATGATGACGTCAACAAATACC
>JBAIZL010000002.1:198580541-198593041 GCA_036971475.1 Prosapia bicincta
AATGTTAGTGAAGTAGATTTTTAATTTTCTACTTCTTTTTACAAAAACTTTCAGTTTTTGAATTTTTGTTTTTTCAATTATTACGATTAAATTTAAAATTTTCCCAAATCCTTTCATAATGCGCCTTTACGTCCTGAAAAGGACATATTTTAAAAATCTCTTACTTTATTGGTTTCGACTAATCTGCCAGTCAACCAAATCAGGGCATTATATTTTGTAGAGAGAGAGAGAGAGAGAGAGAGAGAGAGAGAGAGAGAGAGAGAGAGAGAGAGAGAGAGAGAGAGATTAATATTCAAGTCATATTATAGTGACTGTTGGAATTACAAATTATAACATTAATAGATGATTAAGTAATTGCCTCAATAAAGATCTAATATATACTGAAGCCATATTATATACTTAGGATTTATTACATTTCGTCCACTGATTATATACTTGGGATAGTTAGAAATTAACTCAGTATGTCGTGTTTGTAGGTGTTAGTAAAGTAAACTTCATTTGTGCAGCAACGAAACCCCTTAATGAAAGATTGAAAGAAAAACTTGTAAAATATTTATAAAAACTAGCGTAAGTTTATTCGTTTAAAGCAATGAAAAGATCGTTCAAGCAATAACCCTATTATTTATGCACAGTTACCAACTTTGCAAAACATAAAACCTTGCACGGACGTGTCAGATTGAGAGTGTCAGCGGATGTTCTAACGACGTGACAAATTGGCGGCCGTTGGAGAAGCTCGGCAGAAGAAGCGGCGGAAAGGAAGTGTCTGCTCAAGGACGTTCCTCCCGGACAGGAACCCAGCCTGCGTAACGACGTCGCAACCTTGGCAGAGCACCGCCCGTGGATGGACAATACGCAATTAAAGTAGCCGGCTTGAATTTGCTACGAAATTCTATTGTGCAAAGATTGAAAGGCAAATGCCTATGTTGGGCAGGTTAGGATGGTGTTTTTGTTCATCTTTGTGCTGGGCGACGCGACGTTTTGTCGACAACGTTCTAGTTAGTTCTAGAATTATATATATATATATATATATATATATATATATATATATATATATATATATATATATATATATATTGTAATCTTTGGATGAAATTCTTTTTCTTGTTTTTAAATATATATAAGCTTTTATCGGCGAAAAGCTTTGAATAAATAAATTCATTAAAAGTATTCTTGTTTTTGAAATATTTTTAATTTATTATACATATACATATATATATATATATATATATATATATATATATATTACTTAGCAATACTGTTTTCTTGTATTCACTTATCACTTTCAGTACATGTACCTAAACAAGAATCTTACTTTGTATATATGCGAGTTAACTTTCAAAGATTGATAGTATCTTGATTGTCAAGCATCAACGTATGCAGAGTTCATGCTCGACAATGAAAATACCAGCAATCTTCGAACGTTAACTCGCATAAATACCAAATAAGATTCTTGTTTAAGTAGATATAGTGAAAGTGATATATGATTAAATAACACTTCCACAAACAAGAATTTGTATTTTATTTTCCCCTATAAATTGAATCTTCTCGCTGATTGGTAGTACCAGCATTATCAAAACTTGCTAAGTACCTTATAAATCTATGACTACATCTGAACTCTAGTTTTACTCAAATCCTACTATTTGTTCACGCTCTCCATATATACTGTATATAGTTGAAATTTTCAATCGTTGATAAAACAATTCATTCATTCAAGTTGACATACATGTTTTTAAAACTTGTAGTAGATGGCACTTGATGTTATCACAGTTTTTTGAAATATTAATTCATGAATTTAATTAAATTTAATAATTCTAAAAATTAATTTCGCTTTCAATTTTTCTACTTAATATTGGGATTCTGTCATATGTATATAACTTACATATTTATAGATAATATATCTAATTATTTAATATGAAGTAACAAAAATAAAATTTTTCCTTGTTGGTTTAAGTACTAATTGATTTGAATTATTATTATATTACTTGTTAACTCCTAGGAATGAGTTTTAGAAAGTAGGCGTTGAGAATACTCATTAACTTCAATTCATTTGCAATTCAATTATTTCGATTATTTATTACGCAAGACCCGCGCTTATTGTTTGTATTTGACAACTATTTTCTTATTCATTAAAACTCGCTGTCAGAAATTAGTGGGTCAGTTTTTTAACAACTGTTGAATACACAGCTCCTGAGTTATCCCAACAAAATTTTAAACTTACAATACATGTTTCGGCTATCACACTGCAGTTTTCAGCCAATCATACACATTATGACAAACACGTTTTTAATTATCAAACCTGTTTCGGCAATGCCATTGCCATCATCCGTGGCAAACAGTGTTTGTCGTCATATAAAAGTTTAGCACTGATGACGGCAGTGTTGTTTCTAGAACTTGTTATGAGTATTGTTTTTTAGCGTATAAAGCAGTTTATTGATTTACCAAGTTCTAACTCCGTAAGATGTCCATCTCTTCTGCCGTCCATAAATATCTAAAAGAAAAACATTCAAAGTAGAGAAAAACATTCCTGCATTACGAGAAAACATTTGAGTTTGATGTTGAAGTTTTATTTATGTGAAATGTAAATAAAAACCAATGGTTAACATGGCCAAAGCACAACGACACCTCCGTCCTGTCGGCACGCATAAGAACTAGCTCACATTCTAAATGGACCGGTTCTCGCGAAGCTATTTTCCCAACTTATATAATTGTTCCTATAATACACTTTAATGTACTTGATCTAAATACATAATTAAAAACAGAATACATAATTTATTGGAATTACAGGCTGATGAATAGTTTACATAACATGATGCATTGACACACAAAGAGCAAATAAATAAAAATGGCGGCTGATATACTTGGATACACAATCGAGTGTTCAGGTTTTCCGTTTAGAGCAAACTTGAAACAAATTGGTTTAACTAGAAGAACAATGAGTGTTTAAAAAGTCACGCTAATTGACAGTTGTAATTGGTAAACGAAATGAAAAGCTATAAAAATCCAAGTTTTATGTTCCCGAGTGTTCCTACGAATAACTTTCAATACAGAGAGAATTCTATCTTTTTCCAATTTACCGACTTCGATATAGCAACTGTGTATTCGAAAATTCGTTAATCTTGGAAAATGTTGTTCATTTGAACTAATGCTTTTCCTTCATCCAAAAAAAAACTGTCAGACGCGCCCGAAGGACGAATCACTTTAAAAATAATGTTATTATTAATTATAAGTTATTACACTTATTTGAATATATAGAAAATTACATTTAGAAGTTAAACATAAACTTCGAATAACCTCTAAGCGAAGACCAAAACAGCTGTTAGAGCCCATTAAAAGCGTTATGTTTACTTTCAGAAATCTTCAGGCAATCAGTACATATTTGCTAATCATATGAAGCAGAGTGAATGGCTTATCTTGAGCCCAAAAATTGCAAATGTGCCTAAAACATTTTTCACTTTAAAAATTTAATGTTATTAATATAACGAGTTGTTATCACAGCAACATTAGGCCTATATCATAATAATCTACAATACGTTAGGCCTACTTTATTTAATTTAATCAAATATGCTATATTTCTAAATATATTGCATTTGAAAATAAATTAAACATAACCTCAAAATAACCTCTACGTGAATTCGAAAACAGCTGTTAGCATTAACACAGTCTCTTATTATTAGCGTCTTCATTTCTTAAGGAAATCTTCGGAGCAGTTAGTTCTTCCTTGGAAATCTGACGGTGAATATTCGAACTGAATTTTTTGTCCATCCCAAAAATCATTTCCACTTTAAACAAGTGATTTTCCTCTAAGTTAAGCCTAGTATCATGGTTCAGATTCACGTTTTTCATGTTGTTTGTCCTAGAATATTTTGAACAACTACAAATATATTCGCCGCTGCTTGTACTCGTCGATATTCACAATACAAGCCATTTCGGACAATCATGTTTACTTACTTAGACCTCAGAACCTGTGAGACATTAAAACCGCTAATGTATTGAGTCATACGTTGCTTAATTTAACCAAATATAACAGACGTTGTAATGTTTTAAATATATAAGAAATTTCATTTGGTAATATTTGAACATAAACTCGAAGTAACCTCTAAGTAAGACGAAAACAGCTGTTAACGTTAACTGAGCCCATTACAGTCATGACGTGTTGGCGTGGACTGAATGGTATTTGTGCATCCTCAAAGTTGTTAGACAATCATGAAGATGTTTTCACTTCAAAAGCGAATGTTTAAATCCCTTGTAATACTCTTGAATATTGTAGTCCATTACGTTCGGTGAAACTTAATTAATCACTTTAACAATAGTTTATGACTTTAATTAAAGTCAAACTAATGTAAAAATGCTTAATCCTTCTTTCTATTAGTTCACACTCTATTTATACATATTTATATATTTTGTTCAAATTTTCAATCGTTAATAAAATACTTTTTGTTCATCCCCTCAAGCTCAAATAGATTTGTTTAAACATGTGATGGATGACACTTTTTGTTAATACACGTTTTTTCAAATATTAATTTCATAATTAAATATAATGAATTAATTTTAGTTTTATATCGAAGGAAAACTTTTCAAAAAAGTAGCATGGTATGCAATATAGTTATTTCGTCACATTTGGCTTAAAATATCTGATAACATATGATTTAAAAAAACACCTGATTTTATCTTGAAAACCATGTAGTCATTCTATGCAGAAGAAAAGTTGCACGTTGTATTGTAGCAGTATTATATAGTATTGTATAATGAAAATTACGTATATAATGTAGAACGTAAATAATGTGTTCTAATTTATTTATCCTTTTTCAATTCCTTCTGTTAGTTCACAATCTCCTTGTATATATCCTGTTCAAATGTTCAGGCACTAATAAAATACTGTTTATTCATCCACTCAAGTTCAAATGCATTTAAATCCATGTAATGGATGACACTTGATGTTAATACACTTTTTTCAAATATTAATTTAATAATGAAATTTAATGAATTAATTTTACTTGTATATCGAAGAAAAACTTTTCAAAAAAGGGGCAAGGTATGCAATATAGTTATTTCGTTACATTTGGCCTAAAATAACTGCTAACATATGATTTTATAAAACAGCTGATTTTATGTTATAGGTTATGTGGTATAACAGCTGTTTAAACGCATAAGTGGTGTTACTTTGTTTATATTAATTGTAATTATTTAATAAAAAGTAACTAAATTAAATTTTTTTTTATTTACTTGAAAATGTTTTGTTTATATTACTTGTTTTAAAGTTCATCTCAAATTTTAAAATGTTTGAAGCAAAACTGTCTCATCAGAGGTTTTGGAGAACAACTAGTATATTCGCCTCTGATCGCTCTCACAGGTATTCGCAAAACAAAGCATTTCGGATCACGTATTACTTATATAGATTTCAGTAAGCGTGAGAATTTACTGCACACTTTATGTCTAGTTTTACTGCATAGAGGTCCAACAGTCGCGTACTCTGACCCCGGACAGTTTGATCGGTCGCTCACTGAAGCGGGCAAAACGTAAAGTCAACAACCTTGGAGAGGACGTGGAGGCGAAGGCGATGCGCTACCGTCTATTGTACTTCGACGATGGTGACAGTTACGCCCTCTGGATTACACTAATACAAGGTTACGTGGAAAACATCCGGACGCGTTCCCTACGTTTTGACCTGAGACAGATGGACAATACAGATGCTTTGCCAGATGTGTTTATAGTAGGTTAAATTAATTTGAAAAAATTGTTTAGAATCATTAACGTTCTTTGAGCTTTCCGTTTTAATTAATTGTCGAAAGTCTCGAGTTTATCAGAAGGATTGTATTAAGATTTTAAAAACCCTCTGACATCATGAACAAGTTCCAAAGGTGACAAAGAAATATGACAAAAATTTTAAAAGGCAAAAAGATATAGTTTGTATATGGAAATGGTAATAAATGATAATATAAATATTTTCTATACAACGTTTGACCTACAAGGCCTATAAAGTCCGCTACAAAAACCGAAATAAAAAAGGATGCGTTTTATTAATGTTTTTCAAATAAAATATCTTTCGTTTAAATACGTGTAAAGCTTTCTGTGTCACTAGTAAATTCCTGAAACAACACATTTTCCGATCAGCTGATTTTTATAAAAATCCATTAAACATATTATTTCAAACAACAGCTGTTTCACTCTTCATTTATAGGTTAGGTAAGCATTGATTTTAAAATCAGTTTCAGTTTCCCTATAAATTATTTGTTTTATTTACTTCACGGTATTACTAGATATTTTATTATTATATCAATTCAATAAGATATTTTAAATATATAATTTTAGACTTTAAAGCTATTATATAAATTAATAATTTTGATAATGTTAATAATGGAACATTTTTTATTTAAATTAGATCGCTTATAGTAGTATACACAAAAGAATAAGTTTATATAAATGCATTTACTGATTAAAATATTTATTTAATGAAATCAATTGAACTTAGATCTTAAAAGGAATTAGACACGCCTAAAGAGGTTGTCGTTTCCAAGACGAAATTAATGCTTTTAGAAAAATTTTTCAGATGCTCCTAAGGAAATGTTCACTTCATTATTATACATAAAACTAACATTTTCCTACCATCGTGAAATATTTACCCCACTCCTAGTTTTTTTCAATTCCTTCTATTAGTTTACACTCTCCTGACGTATATTGTCAAATTTTCAATCTTTAGTAAGATAATTTTTATTCATCCAATCAAGTTCAGAAACATTTTTTTAAAACTTGTTGTGGATGACTAGATGTTGATACAGGTTTTTCAAATATTAATTCAATAAATAAATTTAATAATAAATAAATTTTAGTTTTATATGGGAGAAACGTTTTTCACAAAAACGCAAGGTATGCAATATAGTTATTTCATCTTAAAATAAGTGATAGCATATGATTTTATAAAAAAAGCGGTTTTTCAGTTATAGGTTATGTGGTAGGACACCTGTTTTAATGTAAAGGTTGTAATTATTTAACGAAAGGAAACTAAAATGAAAAGGTTTTGCTGACCCAAGTAGAAATTGATTTAAAAAAATGTTTATATTACTTGTTAGAACGACAACTGTTCGATGTTAATTTCCTACTGAAGGAGATGGTTTCCTTTAAGTATATTTTATTGAATATAATATTTTCGTAAACCAGAATCAAATCTGATATAACAAATTTATAAAGCTTTCCGCCGACAGTGTTGCCATCTTCTGGCACACGTTATATCAATGAGATGCCAATAGTTATTGTTATTAGCTTACTGATGTATCATATAACTAGAAGATGCCAACACTGACTTGTCAGCGGAAAGCTTAGTAAATTTGTTATACCAGATTTGAGCCAGGTTTATGGAAGTAAATAAAAGTAAAAATACATAATGTGGAAATGTGTTTTCCTTTGTCCTCTAGACACGTTAAATCGGACGGTTTTGTAACGTGTTGATTTGAGCGTACCTCTGGTGACATAATATAAGAATATTAATTGAACAAGTAATATAAACAAAAATGTTATAAAGTCATTTCCTACTTGTCAACAACGAAAAATTTATTTTAGTTACTTTTTATTAAATAATTACAATTAATATAAGTAATATAAGATAACCTATGCGTTAAAACAGCTGTTCTACCACATAACCTATAACATAAAATCAGCTGTTTTATGAAATCATTTGCTATCACTTATTTTACGCCAAATAACCATTGCATACCCTGCCCCTTTTGGGAAAGGCTTTTCTCCCATATAACATATTATTAATGAATTAATATTTGAACAAACTGTATTAAAATCACGTGTCATCCACTACAAGGTAAAATAAAATTTATTTGAACTTGAGTGAATGAATAAAAAGTATTTTAATTTGAACTATATATACATATATATATATATATATATATATATATATATATATATATATATATATATAATATGTTTTCTTATTTAATAATCTAAAACAACTAAAGTTATTCAAATACAAGAATATTTGATTATTCATTCCTGATGATGTTGGTGCTGTTTATCAACGAAAAAGCACCAAGGTTGTATTTGAATAACCTTAGTTATATATATATATATATATATATATATATATATATATATATATATATATAAGGAGAGTGTTGGACGAATAGAAGGAATTGAAGGCGAAAACAAAGTTTTCTTCATCAAGGAAATAATTTAAATTGTTTTCTTTACAGAATAACGTTTTAAAAATGTTTAAAATGTCGAAAATAAGTGACAAAAAATTATTTTGATCTAGATACGTCTAATAGTTATCAATTGATTAAAAAACAAAATATATCTAAAATTAAAACTTTACAAAATTTCAAAGTTCACTTTAAAATTTTTATAGTAGTTTATATTAAGCTTTATAAACTATTATTAGTTTATAAACTTAAATAACTTATTAAACTTTAAATAACTATATTGAATACCTTGCCCCTTTTGTAACAAATTTTTCTCCCTTATAAAACTAAAATTTTATATTAATTTTAATTAATAAACTAATATTTGAAAAACTGTATTAAAATAAAGTGTCATCCTTTACAAATTAAAAAAAAAGTATTTGAACTTGAGTGAATGAATAAAAAGTATTTTATTAGCGACTGAACATTTGAACAGGATATATACAAGGAGAGTGTGAACTAACAGAAGGAATTGAAAAAGGATAAATAAATTAAAACATATTATTTACGTTCTACATTAAATACGTAATTTTACATTATACAGTACGATATAATATTACTACAATATATTGTGCATCTTTTCTTCTGCGTAGAATGACTTCATGGTTTTCAAGGTGGTTTGGATTTATTCATTCATTACATAAACATTTGTTGAAACACACACTCAC
Organism: Prosapia bicincta; assembly: GCA_036971475.1. Taxonomy (NCBI): domain Eukaryota; kingdom Metazoa; phylum Arthropoda; class Insecta; order Hemiptera; family Cercopidae; genus Prosapia; species Prosapia bicincta. The sequence goes on from JBAIZL010000002.1 coordinate 198,589,393, forward strand.
GCCCGCAAGATCTTCTACACAAAGAAGTAGTTTTGCAACTGTTGCTGCACTAGTATATTGAGCAATTAAACAGGGAGCAACCTTATTGACGAGGGGATTTCCAAAGGCCGTCGCTAAGCAACCTCAAGTATTTATGCTGACAGATGATTCACCTTGTAAAGCCAATGTACTGATGACTTTAAAGTAGTCCTTGTGGCTGCATTCCTGAGGGAAACGTTATTGGAAACTATTCCATCGTAATACATTTATTCAGACTATTAAAATACCAGAACGTAAGTTTAGAATAGCGTTATTTTTATGCTATTGCGAATGTACTGACATAAAGTGTTATTCCGGCTATTGTATTATTTTTTTTTTTTTAATATGTGCCTATATTCTGTAACCTTCTGTAAAATGTCCAACAAGTTATTACAAATAACATGTAATTTAATGCAATAGAAAGATAACCGCAACACATAATGGCACTTGCAATTGTTTAGAAATAAAAAGCAAAGAATTTACTAAAATGATCAATAATTCTCGTCGTTGGTAAAAATATAGATACTAGATTCATAGCTTGTAAACTACCCTCACAGATACAATCTAGTGACAGTCGCTGAATGGATAATCTTGCGACTGCCTTCAAAGTAACGTAACAATATAAATGTTACCAACATGTTAACAGGAAATATCCCATTGCTTTCGCGCTTTTGCTTGTCTACAGCGTGAGTTTTAAAACTTTCACAGGGTGTTTTTGGTTGTAACCGTGTTTGTATTTTTTACTTTATTATATGATTGAGTTTCGTGTTTTTAAAAAAACCGTATTCGATAATCAACAGATTGCAAAACAATGTGGAAAATAAATTAAGAACATTCAAACGAAATTAAAAACAGCAAAATAATGTAAATTTGTGAAGAAAACTTTAAAATCCAGACGGAAATGGTACGGCTGAGTTGTTTAGAGCATAATTTTTTTAAATCCAGTTTAAAATCACAAAATAACGCACAAAGGAACAACCTAAAAGACGAATTAAATATTAAAATGCATTGTGCCAAATAAGTTCAAATAAAATCTAAAAACAATTGATGAAACCGTTTGGACTACATGAGATTGAAAAATAAATTATTAAAATTTATTTTAAACTTTCAAAAGTTTAATATAAGCTACTATAAAAATTTTAAAGTAAACTTTGAAATTTTGTAAAGTTTTAATTTTAGATATATTTTGTTTTTTAATTACTTAATACCTATTAGACGTATCTAGATCAAATTAAATTTTTGTCAGTTATTTTCGACATTTTAAACATTTTTAAAACGTTATTCTGTAAAGAAAACAATTTAATCAATTTCCTTGATGAAGAAAACTTTGTTTTTCTCCTTCAATTCCTTCTATTCGTCCAATACTCTCCTTATACAACTAAGGTTATTCAGATACAAGAATATTTATTAATTTATATTCAAAGCTTTTTCGTTGATAAACAGCACCAACATCATCAGGAATGAATAATCAAATATTCTTGTATTTGAATAACCTTAGTTGTTTTAGATTATTAAATAAGAAATACTTTTTATTCATTCACTCAAGTTCAAATAAATTTTATTTTATCTTGTAGTGGATGACACTTGATTTTAATACAGTTTGTTCAAATATTAATTCATTAATAAATTTAATGAATGAAATTTAGTTTTATACGAGAGAAAAGCCTTTCCCAAAAGGTGCAATGGTTATTTCGTACCATTTGGCTTAAAATAAGTGATAACATATGATTTAATAAAACAGCTGATTTTATGTTATAGGTTATGTAGTAGAACAGCTGCTTTAACGCATAGGTTATGTTACTTTGTTTATATTAATTATAATTATGTAATAAGAGGTAACCAAATTAATTTTTTGTTGACCTAAGTAAGAGTTGACTTTTTAAACAAATTTGTTTATATTTCTTGTTTATTATAACATAAATACTTATAGATCTATATTAACGCGTTATGAATAGGCTGTTAACATCCGTAGACGTGCAACATAGACACAAGTACCATGCTGTTCGTCCAGCACAAAGAGCTGTCCTAGATACGCACGTATTCAGCTCGTAATTATTTGTATTGCACAATGGAATGTATTTCCGTTATTGTGGACAAGCGTAGGTTCATCTATGATGAAACCAATCTGTGACTCATTGCAATGCATCTGTGAGCCTTGGGAGGCTGGAGACTAGGACATTATCTCGTGCAGTATCCGTGTGTTGGGCAACTTCATGTCAGTATAATTTTCCCACGATAAATCTATTGTGTCAAACGCATATGTTCTTTTACAGTACAAAATAAAAATTGCAAACATCATTGCTTTAGCGTACTCACGGCAATTGGTATTTAGAGGGGTTTTCTTTCAACTCAAAACTTTAGAACCCTGAATCTAGAAAAAATTAAAACCACAGAAAATCTAAGAAACGTTCAATTTCCTTTCAGGTAAGTAAACCTCCCTAAGCTATTACATGAATTTCCCAGGATAAAGGCATCCTGCTACCTCTAGCTAATTCTCCATCAAGGTACTTATATCTTACAAGGGAGATAACGGGTAGACACTGGGTGTACGCTAGACTGCACACATGATCCCCTCTTTCAGTCTCTATCAGGAGATTTGATATACCAGCCTTAACCCTAGCTATCACCTGATCACAATCCTTTCCCACCCATTGAAGTCATACTAGCTAACCTGACACAAAGGACGTAAAATAGATGCAAGACACATTTAGAAGCGATGCCGGATGTAGGAGTCGCAGAAAGACAAAATGCTCAGCGGAAGCGCCACAAAGTGAGCTCATTAAGCGATAATTTTCACTGCAATAATTAAGTTTCGCATTCATGGACACTGGTCTGCTGGAATTCGCTGCAAGTCATTTCTACTGGAGTTCCAACCTTACAGAAGAGTCGGTTTTTACCATTGTTCCGATCCTTTGCAGTAGGGTATCCGCCATTTTGGAAACTCCATGAAGGATTACTAGAGGTTCATGGAGAAAAATCAAAAATTTTAACGGTACAATGAAAATATTTGGATCGTTGTTGTATTTATAATCCAAACAAACAATAGCAAAATTTTATTTTCTTGTTTTTGTTTGTAAAACCGAAAATAAATACAAACTCCTTTACAACCATATTCACTGGATCTAAACGAAAGATTATTATTAGTTTGTGTTGTAGTTTTAGGCCATCAGCCATTTGTTGTATAATGTACAGAATCGCATACCTTACAGAGCCCCCTCCCCCAAAGAGTTGTCCGCCCGCTACAACCCCTTGGATGAAGGTTAGAGATAAATGGAATTAGCTAGTATTAAGGGAAGCATATGCAACTATAATTTCCGGTTAGGAATAGGTTATCATGGCAGCGGGTGGGCAGAGTTGCTTACCTGAGGTTAGGTTAGCTGCTCTCAACTCGTGTATCTACCTGCTAGGCGGTCTATACATTGTAATATAGTTAATCAAATGTGTGACATTATAGGCCTATGCTAATATACATATATGGTATTCTTATAAATTATGTACGTTTAGTAGGTTTTTTAAAGGCTGTTTCGTGTCCCTGCTAGAATATGTTTAATATGTGACTTAACCCTTCATTTTCGATTTATCTTAACGCTATAAAACTATTTGTTCTTCGTTGCAACTGTCCTGTGTTCAC
>JBAIZL010000002.1:199270541-199293041 GCA_036971475.1 Prosapia bicincta
TTTAGCACAAGACATATTACAATAAACTGTACACATTTTAAAATGTCATTGTGGAGAAATACTCCTTAAAAAAAAGGTTTATTTCTTGTCACAAAAAAAATCTTATCTAGTCTAGCTGATATAGAGTAAAAATGAATTAAGTATTTTATCTGCCATTACTACATCTATTAATTGTGAATTCAGTAAGTCAGTTTAAGGTTAGGTTAAGTAAGGTTGAGGTATAACAATTTATTTTTACTATAATTAAAAAGTACTTAACTAAGTGAATTCGTAATGGTTTACTGCTTACTTGTTGACGAGTTTCAAAACATTCGTTCCTTTTACGAAGCTAACCCTCTACTTACACGTCAGCAAATAAGCCATTATGTATTCATTTAGTTAAGTACTTTTTAATTATAGTTTAATCAGTGAATTCAAGATGATTACATCGAGCAACTTCAATTTATTTTCATCGTAATTTTTAAAAGAGTTAGGTTTTAATTTTATTGTTAAGCTGTGGTGCAATTTATTTATGTTGCGTTGTTTCATCCTGAGTTCAAGGAATAAATTATAACTGAACGAATTTTGCGTAACTGAGTGAATACTTTTAAACTTACCTGCTGACGCGTTTCAAAATCGTTTTACTGACAAAGTTAACCAGCTACTGCTTCAGCAAGTAAGTTTATAGGTTTAATTTAGTTACTCGATAATTGCTTACAATTTATTTACATTTCAAACTTTAGAGAAGAAAATAATATATATTTGTTTTCATTTGTTGATTCCATCTTCGCGTGAGCTACTAGTAATCACTTACAACTTTTTTAAAAAAATGTTTTAACTTGCCTATAGTAGCACTTACTTTTTTGTGTTGAGGACGGCCGTTTCGGGAGATGTGTCTCTTTGTCAACTCAGACCGTAACTCAGTTACGATCTGAGTTGACAAAGGGACACATCTCCCGAAACGGCCGTCCTCAACACAAAAAAGTAAGTGCTACTATAGGCAAGTTAAAACATTTTTTTAAAAAAGTTGTAAGTGATATATTTGTTGGTTCCATCTTCATGTGAGCTACTAGTTTTCACTGAAATGTTTGTAAATCTGTTACTACTTGCCTATAGTAGCACTTACTTATGTTTGTTGAGGACAGCCGTTTTGTCAACTACTATAACAGCGCAAATTATGCTCTGAGTTGACAATGAGAAGACACATCTCTCGAAACGGCCGTCCTCAACAATTATAAGTAAGTGTTACTACAGGCAAGTTGTAACAATTAGAGAAAATAATATTTAAATTAAAATGGGTGACAATGTTGATCGTGTCCGCAGCATACTTTAAACTGTACATGTCACCTGGGTAGTGCTAAATGATCAACAATGCTGGCGAAAGCCTCCCAAAGTTAGAAAAATATCTCGAATGCCGTAAACCAAGTGAGCGCCATTGGAAGAAGAAAAAGAGTTCAAATGCTAAATATATCCTTCAATTTTGTAGTCCATTACGTTCGGTGAATCTTATTAATCACTTAAACAATAGTTTATGACTATCCGAACTTTATATTTAGTAAATTTGTTAAACTTACTGAGACAGAACGTTTTCGATTGCTATGTGCCGATCTTCATCAGTGTCTTCTCTTGGACTGCAGCTTGTCTTGCTATGTTGAATTCTTGAATTTTGTAGTCCATTACGTTTGGTGAATCTTATTAATCACTTAAACAATAGTTTATGACTATCCGAACTTTATATTTAGTAAATTTGTTAAACTTACTGAGACAGAACGTTTTCGATCGCTATGTGTCTAGAAGACACTGATGAAGATCAGCACATAGCGATCGAAAACGTTCTGTCTCAGTAAGTTTAACAAATTTACTAAATTCAAAGTTCGGATAGTCATAAACTATTGTTTAAGTGATTAATAAGCTATATATATATATATATATATATATATATATATATATATATATATATATATATATATATATATATATATATATTTGCAGTTTATCAAATAATTTAAAGAAATTATTTTAAAACTATGTACAATATTAAATAGAAGCAAATAATAAATAGAAGTTTTATTTAAAAGTACAAATAAAATATTTTAGAAAATCATAATTTTTCTCTGAATTTATCAGTTAAACATTCAATCTATGGATATATTTAACTCTAATTAAAAATTTTATTGAAATAGTTAAAGATATTTGTTATAGGAACATACTTACTTTTGTGTTTGACTGTATTCCAGAACAAAATTTTTCTATATCATTTCCATCTTTGAATGTAGTTGAAATATCTTTTGTAGTTAAGACATCAAGGAAAAACCTGTGCAATAGACAATGATTCCAATAAATCCAGTACAAACTAAACTTATTTAATTGAAGTAGTCTGCCTTATTTAGCAAAATTTTATATTACTCTGTATTAAACAAAAAAAAGAAAATTATGTCCTACCTAGAGGCGAATAAAAGGAATTGTTTATTATGCCCAAGACAGGCTAATATTGTAATATTTCAAAAACATCTGTTTTACTTATCTATAAAATTAAAAATAATATTTTCAATGTCTTTAAGTGTTCTAAATGTTTCAGGGATATTTTAATTTAAAGTGTTATAAATATTACATCAGTTATGAAACTTTTGAGTAGCAATAATCTATTTTATAGTATAATTGAATAGTTTCAATATACTTAATATTAATATATAATATAACTAATTACTATACTGATATAACAATGTTATTAGTAAAGTAGTATGCTATTAGCAAGATTTTGAATAAAAATGCCTTAATTCGTAGCCTGTAAGCCGTAGGTACAGCTACTGATGATTTTTTTCTCTCACAAGCAATTTTACACTAAATAACTTATTGAATTTTATAGTCCATTACATTCGGTGAATCTTATTAATCACTTAAACAATAGTTTATGCCTATCCGAGCTTTGAATTTAGTAAATTTGTTAAAACTTACTGAGACAGAACGTTTTCGATCCCTATGTGCCGGTCTTCATCAGTGTCTTCTGCTTGGAGATGTTGGGTCAAGCGGTGACGGTTTTAAAGGTAGGTTTTCAATAATATCAAAGAGTATGTGTGATTTGTATTGTGTTTGTTCGTTTAATATGTTTGTACTTTGTGTGTCGGTAAATTTCATATTGTTTTAGTGTGTTGCGATATGGTCCTTTATTGTTGATGTGTAGGAATTCTAGGCTATGGTAAATCTCTGTGTATTTATGTCCTGTATCTTTTATGTGGTTGTAAAATGTTTAGTTGGTGTTCTGTTTATGTTCCTCGATTCTTTGTTTAAAGCTGTGAACTGTTTGTCCAATGTAGAATTTTTTACATTCGTCGCAGTTCAGTTTTTATACTACTGGTGCTTGTAGTTTTCCTTGTTGTTGGTGTTGTGTTGTATTTTGTATTGTAACTTGTTATTAGTTTTGTATGCTATTTTGTATCCTATTTTTTGAAATTTGCAGGCTATTTTGTTTGTTGTTTTGTTTATGAATGGTAATGTGATGTATTTGTTTTCCCAATTTGATGTTTGTTAATTTTAGTGTTTTTTTGTATTTTGTACCATAGTCTGTCTATTATTGTGGTGTTGTACAAAATAGCATACAAAACTAATAACAGGTTACAATACAAAATACAACACAACACCAACAACAAGGATAAACTACAAGCACCAGGTGTATACTTACTGAACTGCGACAAATGTAACAAATTCTACATTGGACAAACAGGTCGCAGCTTTAAACAAAGAATCGAGGAACACAAACAGAACACCAACTCAACATTTTACAACCACATAAAAGATACAGGACATAAATACACAGACATTTACCATAACCTAGAAATCCTACACATAAACAAAAAAGGACCACATCTCAACACACTAGAACTGTATGAAATTTACAGACACACAAAAACACAAAGTACAAACATATTAAACGAACAAACACAATACAAATCACACATACTCTTTGAAACTATCGAAAACCTACCTTTAAAACCGTCACCGCTTGACCCAACATCTCCAAGCAGAAGACACTGATGAAGATCGGCACATAGCAATCGAAAACGTTCTGTCTCAGTAAGTTTTAACAAATTTACTAAATTCAAAGTTCGGATAGTCATAAACTATTGTTTAAGTGATTAAAAAATAACTTAACAAAGTATTGTTCAATTATTACCTTACTGTGCCACCATAGACATTGTCAACACAAAGCACATGGTCCCCTGTGTTCAGTAACATAGCCACAGATGAAATGGCGCCTAGACCAGAAGAGAAACAGAGTCCATATTTGGCTCCGTCCAGAGCAGAGAGGCATTCCTCCAGCGCCTGCCTGCTGGGGTTTCCTGTGCGGCCGTACTCAAATACCTGGAGCAAATTAAGTGGAAACTTTTACATTTTTAATACATGAAAGGAAAATTATTGTTCAAGCAAACAAAATAATGCCATTATTAATGAAGGCAATGAAAAGAATTTTTTTCGCAGGAGAATTACTCGGTTGCGGGTTGTAGCCCTGATTCAGAGTAGGACTTTAAGTTTCCACCCCTGCCCACAAGATGCCATGATTGTTTTCCCTTTCCCAGGATAAAAGTTGATTTTTATCATGTCTAATTGCATCTACCATTTCTTATCTTTATTGTTACAAGGGAGTGTAATGGGAAATACCTATGTATGACCTCATATGCGATCCTACACAATGGGGGCTCCAGGGAAGGGGCAGTAGTGCAACATTGCCCTCCTGAGAATTTGGGTACTATTTTTTTTTAGAAATATATTTTTAATATTTGGAACACATTTAAATTTATCGCAGTTTACTTATACAAATGTATTTTTCATTTGACTTTTATTTTAAAGCAATGTATATAGTTTTTACATTTATGTAATATTAGGTATACTAATAGTTATTAGGATAACATTGGTAGTTGCACCCAACATAAACAACACTGCCGTGTTACAAGTCGACACTAGTTCCGTACCAGTCCAGTTATACTGTGACTAGACTCTGTGTCGTCGTTGTCAGACCAAGTTGTTTATAAAATGACGAAAATTAAACAATATTTTGTATTAAGTACACAATAATAATTTTGTGTTTTGGTGAAAACAAATACAAAAGTTCCTGTGATTTTTAAGTATAAGTTAAAATTTCATTTTCAAGCTTTTATTTTTGAAAGTTTTCTGCCAGAAACCCTGCCAATTGTGCTCCCCCCAAAGTATATCTTGGAGCCACCCATGACCTGCACACGAGATGCCATGATGTGTCCCTATGTTAGTTCTACCTGTGTTCACAGTCTGCCCGTATTCATTGTTGGTGATAATAATCATATTGCCTTCACTATGCAAAAAAAATTGTTTTAAAACATGGTCATAAATGTTATTTTTTATTATTATTACGATGAAAAATTATTTTTAACTCTTCAATAAGGAACGTAATTTTTGTAAATTAAAAAATATGATAGTGAATAGAATACTGTTTATTACTTGCGACCAGACATTTTTTAACTAAAAGTTGTTAACTGTTAACTTACATTTGGAGGAAACGTTTTCGTCTTATGACTTCTTCAGCCTCGTATTTTTGCCCCTACCATTTTTTTTGAAAGTTTCAAGTGATGTGATCAAAGAGTATTTGTGATCTGTGCCATGTTTGTTCATTTAAGATGTCATTTTTATGTGTGTTGCTGTGTCTATATATTTCAAATTGTTCTAGTGTGTTTATAAGTAATGAACAGCAACAAGATTTCGATACTGTTTATCTTCAGCTAAGGTCTTAACTAATACACTCTTACTACTACATTCATTGCAGAATCTTCATGCGATTGTTTGTGGTTTTCACCATATGACTACTATGGTGACTGTTCAATGACAATCACAGAACTTTCTTTGTTTTCTTAATGACCTGTGTTGCTCTAGTAACTTCTGCTAGGATTGTTAGCGATGACCGTACATCAAGAATAGTCGTTCAGGCTGAGGATAGTTACTAGTGGTTATACATGCACTGTTATTTTAAAAACTTCATTTTTATATTAGTATTAGTTTGTATAACAATTTGAAACATAAACATGAAACGATTAATTTTTTAGTAAATTTAAATTTATTTTTGGATATCCTTAAATTTAATGTTTAAACTAAATGTTGGTTGTATGTTGTATAATTATGCAGTATTTCATGTCGCCTACATGATATCTACATTGGTATTTCTACAAATTCACTAATATTATATATTTTTCAGCCTTTAAATCTTCCTTAAAGTCATGCTCTAAATAGTCCAACAGTATTTTTCAAATTAAAATAAATTTTCAGTTAGATGGTCTATAATTGCATATAGAGGAGAGAAGAAGATTGTGTGTTCAGATAGGATGTGTCCTAGATGGTCTACAATTGCATATAGGGGAGAGAAGAAGATTGTGTATTCAGATAGGATGTGTCATAGATGGTCTATAGTTGCATATAGGGGAGAGAAGAAGATTGTGATAGGATGTGCCTAGATGGTCTATAATTGCATATAGGGGAGAGAAGAAGATTGTGTGTTCAGTTTGGATGTGTACTAAATGGTCCATAATTGCATATAGGGGAGAGAAGAAGATTGTGTATTCAGATAGGATGTGTCATAGATGGTCTATAGTTGCATATAGGGGAGAGAAGAAGATTGTATGTTCAGTTTGGATGTGTACTAAATGGTCTATAATTGCATATAGGGGAGAGAAGAAGATTGTGTATTCAGTTAGGATGTGTCATAGATGGTCTATAATTGCATATAAGAGAGAGAATAAGATTTTGTATTCAGATAGGATGTGTCATAGATGGTCTATAATTGCATATAGGGGAGAGAAGAAGATTGTGATAGGATGTGCCTAGATGGTCTATAATTGCATATAGGGGAGAGAAGAAGATTGTGTGTTCAGTTTGGATGTGTACTAAATGGTCCATAATTGCATATAGGGGAGAGAAGAAGATTGTGTATTCAGATAGGATGTGTCATAGATGGTCTATAATTGCATATAAGGGAGAAAAGAAGATTGTGTATTCAGATAGGATGTGCCTAGATGGTCTATAATTGCATATAGGGGAGAGAAGAAGATTGTGTGTTCAGATAAGATGTGTCCCACACTTGAAGATAGGAAAGGCTCACGTCTACATAGTCGTATATTTGAAGTGAACCTAGTCTCTTCTGGAAACACAGGAGAGTCTATGGATGTTACAGAATAGGGTGTGAGCTTTGGTTTAAGTGTGATCCTAAGGATAAGACAATTATTGCTCTTGCGGCTTTGCCAGTGTATCACAGTCTACCAAGGCCTTACCTTTCCCGCTAATTGCATTCACTTTAGTTTGTGATTAATTTGTAATTTATATTATTTCTTTAAAGGGTTATGTTTCTTAATGTTATTTAAAAAAATGATTTACTCACATATTTGCCAGGTTCTGATTGCTTGAAGGTGGAAGCGAGAGTGATTGGTGGAACAACAGCCTTGGACTTCCAATGGTCGGGGTCACTGCCTTCATGGATAGCCTTGGTTGCAAAGCTCTCGTCTTTGTTGCAATAAAATGGGTCCATCTGCAATCAGAAATCTGTTAGAAATACTCCGACAACACATTTTACCTTCAAGGTAATTGAATTTAAACTTATGTTATTTTCTTAGGTTGGCTGCAGTGCCTTTTGTATTAGTACAGATTGAACCTCCCTGTTGGGTCTGGTAAAAAATAGATTTAGGTAGCTACATACAGTGAGACGAGATTATGTATGAAGAATGGTTTTTAGGATGATTTTTCACTTAATAAGTTTTAATCCTCTCTCATTTTACTTTTAAATCTACCTTGGTTGACACTGGTTTTATTAGACCACCAACCAACCCAGGGATTTCAGACACTATCACAAAATATGAATAAGGTGCGACAGAGCAAGAAGAACAAGCATGCTGGAGAAGAGAGAACCACTGTATAAGCGGTATAGAGTTCTACAACTTGTTAAGTTCTTATCCACATTTTGCTAACTTACTCGATTTTAACCTTACGTTTCTAATTTCTACTATTAGTTCAAACTCTTCTTATATATATATATATATATATATATATGTAGAATGTCAAATATGTTTTCCTGTTAGAATTATTTTTAAGATTAAATAATATACACAATTACAGAAATAATTTATTGAACAATACATTCAAAGCGTTTCATTGGTTGACATTACCAACATCCTCAGGAATTACAATACTAAGAATGACAAAAGAACTGTCTAACAAACACACATATATATATATATATATATATATATATCTTGATATTTTACGTTGTCCATTATTTTTCCGTTGCACTGACTGTATGAAGTTGATATATTACTATTGTAAATACTTTTATCCACCACTAAGTGCAATAATTTTATCTTGTTGTGATGATGCACCTTTCGGTCACTTGACCATTGTCAAATCACTCTGTTATTGCATGGTAAAATTATTGCACTTAGTGGTGGATAAAAGTATTTACAATAGTAATATATCAACTTCATATATATATATATGTATATAAAATATTGTTTCTTGTATAATAATCAAAAACAACTGAGGTTATTTAAATTGTATTAATAATAACCCCCCATTTCCAAATGTAGAAAATAAGAAACTTATAAAAGAAATTAATAAAGGATTAAGAATGAATATATGTGAAGCATTCGAAATATATAAATACAGTAGGCCTAATAATAACAAATTATTAAATGAACAAATTCAAATACATTCTAAATTTGATGCTATATTCAATGCATATAATGTTATGGCAAAAAGATACACATGGCAATTTGTATACATTTGGCCATTAAAAGTATTCTTGTTTTTGAAATATTTTTAATTTATTAACTATATTACAAGAAAACATATCACCATATTTAATATATATATATATATTATTATATATATTATATTATATTATATATATTATATATATATATTAAATATGGTGATATGTTTTCTTGTGATATAGTTAATAAATTAAAAATATTTCAAAAACAAGAATACTTTTAATGAATATATTTATTCAAAGCTTTTCGCCGATAAAATAGTACCAGCATCTTCAGGAAAATAATTATCTAATATAGATAATTTTATTAGATAATTATTTTCCTGAAGATGCTGGATCTATTTTATCGGCGAAAAGCTTTGAATAAATATATTCATTAAAAGTATTCTTGTTTTTGAAATATTTTTAATTTTTGTATGTATATATATATATATATATATATATATATGTGTGTGTGTGTGTGTGTGTGTGTGTGTGTGTGTGTGTGTGTGTGTGTGTGTGTGTGTGTGTGTGTGTGTGTGTGTGTGTGTGTGTGTGTGTGTGTGTGTGTGTGTGTGTGTGTGTGTGTGTGTGTGTGTGTGTGTGTGTGTGTGTGTGTGTGTGTGTGTGTGTGTGTGTGTGTGTGTGTGTGTGTGTGTGTGTGTGTGTGTGTGTGTGTGTGTGTGTGTGTGTGTGTGTGTGTGTGTGTGTGTGTGTGTGTGTGTGTGTGTGTGTGTGTGTGTGTGTGTGTGTGTGTGTGTGTGTGTGTGTGTGTGTGTGTGTGTGTGTGTGTGTGTGTGTGTGTGTGGTTAATAAGATAAAGATGATGACATTGCCATGAAAATATATTTTCGTAAATAAATTAATATTTGAGTTAGTATTCATTGTTAATTAATTAAATAACAATAATGTAATATAGCAATAACCCTTCTAGCCTTAGCATGGTATAGGGAAGAAAGAGAGGGGTTCCCTTACTTAGTGATCAAGGAAAGTAGTATGACAAAATAATTTTGTCCAACAATGGGATTACGTCTAATTTAGTTGTGCTTGGATTTTCCAATATTATATCCTACATTTTATATTGTAATATGCGTAAATACCATATATACACAGCCATTTTACAATATATATATACTCTTGTTTTAAAAATATATTTATTAATTAACTGTATTACAAGAAAACGTATAAACATATTTAATATATATATATATAATAGCATACATACCCTTAACAATATATCCAGATGTCAATAATTCCCTATGTGTGTAATGTTGAAATTTTGGTATTACATCAGAATTAAAAACATTAAATAATTTTAACCTTGAAAATGTTATAAATATAAAAAGAAGTGTGGAAATTTGTTATTTTAGAGGGAAATTGAAGACGGTTTTTCTTTTGATAATCGTTCAATGTCTATTTCAATGTTTGTGGGGCCTATTTTCAGAGTTGATTCCAAGTGACTGTCAGATAAACGCGTACGAGCTTTAGATTCGGTAGTTCTCATTAACCGAAAAGCATGTTCACAAAAGTAACAAACACGAAAAAAATACTTCTCAAAGATTACCCATTTCTAGAGGTAAATAATTTTTGTAGAAATTATTAGCGAAACAGAATGTTGACTTTAACTGAATCGTGTGCTGCAGATCAATAAGTTCCATTGGGATACTGTCACAAAAACTGCTAGTGCAGCAATACTGTGTGGCTTATGGCTCTCCTTATGAAATAGTATTACGTTTCTCTAAATCCATTAGCAATATTTAAGAGTGGTCTGCGTGCTACAGAAACAAGTCTGGAGTCGCGGATTGTCCAACCCTGATCTAAAGGTTCGACACTCAAACGCTTATGTAAAAAAATGATCATAAGCTCCATTTTAGCGCAATTTAAGTAGTTCCAATATCGTACTGAAAACTTCGTGAAAATGAGAAATATTTATACGTCTCTTTCTCTTATCCCCCCTGAACAGAGATATTACAAATATAATTAAGAAGGAATAGAACTGAAAAATGTCTTAAATGAAGGCAATAACGTTTCTTTTAAAGCGTTAAACTATGCCAAATTCATAACAGCTTCAGAAGATTTTGAAAATATATTATTTTTTATATTTTGATATTTTAAACTTTATAATTACATTTTATTTTTCGATTGTTCTAAAAACTAGAGTAAAGTAATACAATCGGTTTAACAGGTCTACAAACTTTACAAGTATTAATTTCCCTTTAATTTTACCTTATATTAAACAATGATTATAATTTTGCACGGCAACAAAGAGATTGCAAAAAACACAATAAATTTAAAACGTTTTTGTTGCCACCTGATAAAACAAAAGAAATGCTCCAACTCACCTTAGGTTCAAGTAGGCAGTGTCTCCAAACCAGAAGTACAGTACCTCAAATCACAGATTCAACGCACTAATACGATTATTTAGATGCGAAGGCTTTTATACAGACCAAGACAAAGCCCAGTGCACAACCGCAACCACTGAACTAGTTCCTATTGCAACGACGAACGCCAATTCCTGTACAAAAACAAATGCGTCTTGTATCTCGCTCTGTGACGGCGCAACATTTATGCCGTGAAAATAACCTCAGTGTATGTTTGGATCTCTTCACCCTTCAGTCACTTTTTAAATGAATAAACTGTA
Source organism: Prosapia bicincta (assembly GCA_036971475.1). Taxonomy (NCBI): domain Eukaryota; kingdom Metazoa; phylum Arthropoda; class Insecta; order Hemiptera; family Cercopidae; genus Prosapia; species Prosapia bicincta. The sequence continues at coordinate 199,281,917 of JBAIZL010000002.1, forward strand.
GCCTACATATTGGAGGAAAGACCAGTTTCCGCCTGTCTGCAATTAAAGGATTATTCAATGCGTGTTATTACCTAAAAAACTGTTTACACTATGATTATTAGCCACTCTCTCTCTCTCTCTCTCTTTCCCTCACAAACACACATGTTCGCGCGCTCGTGTGTGTGTGTGTGATGTGTAAATATGGTATAAAACATGGCACACAATACAAACACACACACACACACACACACACACACACACACACACACACACGCGCGCGCGCAAACACACACACACACACACACACACACACACACACACACAAAGTCTTTTTCCCTTAAAAACACAAACGCAGACGCACGCACACACACACACACACACGCACGCACGCACGCACGCACGCACGCACGCACGCACGCACGCACACACACACACACACACACACACACACACACACAATTAAACGACACTTTCATAAACGAGAATTTTTATTTTATTTTTCTTAATACATTGCTTTTCGCTGATTGGCAGTATCTGCATTATCAAAATGTTCGAAGTACCTTATAGTTCTATGACTACATCTGGACTGTTCATATAATCGTACTATGCTTAAAATATGAGTTCTCTTATCTGTTTTATTCAATACTTCATTATAGAATCTTCAATAATCTGTATTTACTTTATTTTTTTATTCTTGAGATTTCATTGAATACGATAAAATACGTAGTATTATGTTTAGACTTTAATTGTACTTGCTCCTCAATAAGTGTATGTTTAATATTCTTTTTATATATTTCCAAATTCTCAATGATATTCATTCTTTAACATTTTTGAACATGTTTAATTAACTTCATATTATGTATCTCTGGGAAATCATTTATTATTTATACAATGTGTTGCTAAATTTGATTTATATATATATTAGGTTTTTCACGTGCATTTAAATGTTCTTTATACCTTTCTTTATTTTTTTTTTAGTTTGTACATAACATTTTCGATACGTTGTCATTTTATACTATAAATACCGCTTACGTTCAACTTATTTAATTTTTATATTTTTATTTATTATACTATTTATTTTATTGTTTGTATAATAAACTAGTTTAGTATTAGTGTCTTTAAATAATTTTATAATCGGTTTAGTTTCGTATCCGGTGAATATGAATTTAGACCAAATAGTTTCTTTATTATTAGTTTTTGTTAACAATATTTTCTAATTTTTTAATTATATTATTCTTGATTTATTAATTGTTTTTTGTTTTATACCTATTTTTTGTTGCTATTTCGTTTATAATATTTAATTCTTTTACCTTATTTATATCATTTAACGGAATTTTTTTCATTCTATACAATAAGCTATATTAACCTGCCATTTTTTTGATTATATGGATAATTTGAGTAGTTAGGAATTATTTTATCCGCCTGAGTAGGTTTTCTGTAAATTGCAAAATGAAATTTATTATTTTCCTTAGATATAGTGATATCTAAAAAATTTATTGCATTATGTTTTCCTATTTCATGTGTAAAATGTATTTTATTGTGTATATTATTTATGTCGGTAATTATTAGGTTTAGATTTATAGCATTGTTTGGGGAAATATATAATCATCTACATATTTGTACCATAGTCCATTTTTGTCATATATTTTAATAATTTCTTCATCCACATATTTTAAAAATATTTTGGACATGATACATGACAAAAGTGAACCCATTACTAAACCATCTTCTTGTCTATATATTTTGTTGTTGTAATAAAAGTAATTTTGATTTAATATTACTCTAGTTATATTAATTATTTCTAAAATTTCTTTTTTATCTAGTATGTAGTATTAAATTATCTTTTATTACTTTTTATGTTTCCCTTAAAGGTATGTTTGTATACATATCCTTTATATCCAATGATATTAATTTAATGTTATTGTCTGTTTTTATATTTTTAATTTTGTCTACTAGTTGATAGGTGATTTTTATAGTGGGATTGTTTTATAATTTCATTTTATCTTTTAATTTTAAAGCTTTAATTTTTGATATTTTATTAGAGGGGGCGCTTTTAAAATTAATGAGAGGTCTAATTGGCTCATTTTCTTTATATAATTTTATAATTCCGTAATTCAATTTAGTAGGTGTATTTTCGGGTTATTATTTATAATATCATTGTTTATTTTAAATTCATCCAAGGATTACAATATATATATATATATATATATATATATATATATATATATATATGAATATACAATATAATATATTTATATAAACTGTATTTATATATTATGTTCAAATTTTCAATCATTATTAAAAAAATTGTTTATTAATTTACTCAAGTTTAAATATATATTTTTTTAACTTGTTATGGATGTTAATCTTGATGTTAATATAGTTTTTTCAAATAATAATTTAATTATTATTTGAACAATTAATTTTAATGTTTAATTTCGCCTTTTTTGCTACCTAATAATTCGATTCTGTCTTATGTATATACATAATTATATTAAGTGTAATGATTTAATAAAAAGTAACTAAAATATTTTTGTTTGTTCATAGGATTAATTAAATTTGTATACTACTTATTATAAGGTATGTAGTTCTATAGGAACTAATAGGAGTAGGAGCTTTAAATCTGTCCTTGACATAATATCAAGTTGGTATTTGTCTTTTTATTTGAAGTTATCCCGGAACTGTTGTCACTTTCCGGGAACTCGAATTAGAATGCTCTTCCAAACACTTGCAATTAAATTGCTTCCCGCGGCCCGCTGACCTTTCCTCGCAGACTGTGCGTCGTTGCACAGGAACAAGGTGTCTTCGAGACCTTGACACGTCTTTACGGGTTCGGCTGCGATTTTAAACTTTACGTCAGTAGCTACGAACCCCGCAACGGCGTTGTGAGAAAAGCGTTAAAACCTGTAACTTTGTGGTGTAATATCGTAGGGCGGTGGCCGCACAACAATATAAATGTGGGATCCAACCTTTTATACAGTTATTCCTAAGCAAGGGTTTGCGATTAATCAAGAAATGAACCCAGATTGACATTGTTTCACACTGACGTGAAAGTTACTTCCTTCAAAGATCTCACTTAACATCCAGTTTCTATAAACATACCCAAGCACACACACACACACATATCCTCGCAGGGGGGGGGGTACAACCTCCCAAGGCTGCTGATTCTATTGCCTCCTAGCTCCAATGCCAACATTGTGAATTCAGAGGGACAGTACGAGGGTCGTAGTAGATCAATAAACCAGTAATTTTGTTTGCGGGACAATTCCAGTGTCTAGAAGAGAGCAGCAGAAGTGCACATCCCTCCTGCTCGTAGGATCAAGAACAAGATATTTGAGGCATTTCTCCTCCTTATCTCTCAATATAAAGATATTTTTGCCCCAGGGTTCCGGCGTGAATTATCAAGGGCTTTCTCCCGAGAGGATTTTCAGCTAGCGCACTACCGTACCTTTCCATTTCCCTACCAACCCTATCAGTTTGCTATATGCCTACTCGTTTCTGTTTCCTTCACCTATTACTATTACAATTGGTCTATTACTCGCACAAGCATGTTAGAAAAAGAGAGTTCAATGACGGATGGGCTAGTTTTAGGGTGCATAGACAGTAGGCGCACAATGACAAATGGATGTATATGCTGTCATTTCAGTAATAATTTAGAACGTTTATAATTAAACACACTAATGATGATAATTGTGGCAATAAAACGCGTTGTGGAAAAAAATTAACTGAGTTCGTATACGTATATATTACTACCTATTTTTCAAATAAACTATAAATTTTGCATAAAAAACAGATGAAGTGTTAAAAAAATATATTTTATAAAATCATTTCTGGAAATAGTTTGCCTCGATTTCTGGAAACCCTGACACATGTACCTGAATTTATTACTAGTCAGTCTTAGTGGTCCTCGCTGCAACATGTAATAGGAATGGGTAAAACATAGCGAGAGAATGACTGATGAGAGGTGGAACGCCACTATTTAGTGATGGGCTAGATCTGGGTCTGGAAGTCGTAGTGGTCCTCGCTGCAACATGTAATAGGAATGGGTAAAACATAGCGAGAGAATGACTGATGAGAGGTGGAACGCCACTATTTAGTGATGGGCTAGATCTGGGTCTGGAAGTCGTAGTGGTCCTCGCTGCAACGTGCAATAGGAATGGGTAAAACATAGCGAGAGAATGACTGATGAGAGGTGGAACGCCACTATTTAGTGATGGGCTAGATCTGGGTCTGGAAGTCGTAGTGGTCCTCGCTGCAACATGTAATAGGAATGGGTAAAACATAGCGAGAGATTGACTGATGAGAGGTGGAACGCCACTATTTAGTGATGGGCTAGATCTGAGTCTGGAAGTCGTAGTGGTCCTCGCTGCAATGTGCAATAGGAATGGGTAAAACATAGCGAGAGAATGACTGATGAAAGGTGGAACGCCACTATTTAGTGTTGGGCTAGATCTGGGTCTGGAAGTCTTAGTGGTCCTCGCTGCAATGTGCAATAGGAATGGGTAAAACATAGCGAGAGATTGACTGATGAGAGGTGGAACGCCACTATTTAGTGTTGGGCTAGATCTGGGTCTGGAAGTCTTAGTGGTCCTCGCTGCAATGTGCAATAGGAATGGGTAAAACATAGCGAGAGATTTACTGATGAGAGGTGGAACGCCACTATTTAGTGTTGGGCTAGATCTGGGTCTGGAAGTCTTAGTGGTCCTCGCTGCAATGTGCAATAGGAATGGGTAAAACATAGCGAGAGATTGACTGATGAGAGGTGGAACGCCACTATTTAGTGATGGGCTAGATCTGGGTCTGGAAGTCGTAGTGGTCCTCGCTGCAATGTGCAATAGGAATGGGTAAAACATAGAGAGAGAATGACTGATGAAAGGTGGAACGCCACTATTTAGTGTTGGGCTAGATCTGAGTCTGGAAGTCTTAGTGGTCCTCGCTGCAATGTGCAATAGGAATGGGTAAAACATAGCGAGAGAATGACTGATGAGAGGTGGAACGCCACTATTCAGTGTTGGGCTAGATCTGGGTCTGGAAGTCGTAGTGGTCCTCGCTGCAACATGTAATAGGAATGGGTAAAACATAGCGAGAGATTGACTGATGAGAGGTGGAACGCCACTATTTAGTGATGGGCTAGATCTGGGTCTGGAAGTCGTAGTGGTCCTCGCTGCAATGTGCAATAGGAATGGGTAAAACATAGCGAGAGAATGACTGATGAAAGGTGGAACGCCACTATTTAGTGTTGGGCTAGATCTGGGTCTGGAAGTCGTAGTGGTCCTCGCTGCAATGTGCAATAGGAATGGGTAAAACATAGCGAGAGATTGACTGATGAGAGGTGGAACGCCACTATTTAGTGATGGGCTAGATCTGAGTCTGGAAGTCGTAGTGGTCCTCGCTGCAATGTGCAATAGGAATGGGTAAAACATAGCGAGAGATTGACTGATGAAAGGTGGAACGCCACTATTTAGTGTTGGGCTAGATCTGGGTCTGGAAGTCGTAGTGGTCCTCGCTGCAACGTGCAATAGGAATGGGTAAAACATAGCGAGAGATTTACTGATGAGAGGTGGAACGCCACTATTTAGTGTTGGGCTAGATCTGGGTCTGGAAGTCGTAGTGGTCCTCGCTGCAACGTGCAATAGGAATGGGTAAAACATAGCGAGAGATTGACTGATGAGAGGTGGAACGCCACTATTTAGTGATGGGCTAGATCTGAGTCTGGAAGTCTTAGTGGTCCTCGCTGCAATGTGCAATAGGAATGGGTAAAACGTAGCGAGAGATTGACTGATGAGAGGTGGAACGCCACTATTTAGTGGTGGGCTAGATCTGGGTCTGGAAGTCGTAGTGGTCCTCGCTGCAACATGTAATAGAAATGGGTAAAACATAGCGAGAGATTTACTGATGAGAGGTGGAACGCCACTATTTAGTGTTGGGCTAGATCTGAGTCTGGAAGTCTTAGTGGTCCTCGCTGCAATGTGCAATAGGAATGGGTAAAACGTAGCGAGAGATTGACTGATGAGAGGTGGAACGCCACTATTTAGTGATGGGCTAGATCTGAGTCTGGAAGTCTTAGTGGTCCTCGCTGCAATGTGCAATAGGAATGGGTAAAACGTAGCGAGAGATTGACTGATGAGAGGTGGAACGCCACTATTTAGTGATGGGCTAGATCTGGGTCTGGAAGTCGTAGTGGTCCTCGCTGCAATGTGCAATAGGAATGGGTAAAACATAGCGAGAGATTGACTGATGAGAGGTGGAACGCCACTATTTAGTGATGGGCTAGATCTGAGTCTGGAAGTCGTAGTGGTCCTCGCTGCAATGTGCAATAGGAATGGGTAAAACATAGCGAGAGATTGACTGATGAAAGGTGGAACGCCACTATTTAGTGTTGGGCTAGATCTGGGTCTGGAAGTCGTAGTGGTCCTCGCTGCAACGTGCAATAGGAATGGGTAAAACATAGCGAGAGATTTACTGATGAGAGGTGGAACGCCACTATTTAGTGTTGGGCTAGATCTGGGTCTGGAAGTCGTAGTGGTCCTCGCTGCAACGTGCAATAGGAATGGGTAAAACATAGCGAGAGATTGACTGATGAGAGGTGGAACGCCACTATTTAGTGATGGGCTAGATCTGAGTCTGGAAGTCTTAGTGGTCCTCGCTGCAATGTGCAATAGGAATGGGTAAAACGTAGCGAGAGATTGACTGATGAGAGGTGGAACGCCACTATTTAGTGGTGGGCTAGATCTGGGTCTGGAAGTCGTAGTGGTCCTCGCTGCAACATGTAATAGAAATGGGTAAAACATAGCGAGAGATTTACTGATGAGAGGTGGAACGCCACTATTTAGTGTTGGGCTAGATCTGAGTCTGGAAGTCTTAGTGGTCCTCGCTGCAATGTGCAATAGGAATGGGTAAAACGTAGCGAGAGATTGACTGATGAGAGGTGGAACGCCACTATTTAGTGATGGGCTAGATCTGAGTCTGGAAGTCTTAGTGGTCCTCGCTGCAATGTGCAATAGGAATGGGTAAAACGTAGCGAGAGATTGACTGATGAGAGGTGGAACGCCACTATTTAGTGGTGGGCTAGATCTGGGTCTGGAAGTCGTAGTGGTCCTCGCTGCAACATGTAATAGAAATGGGTAAAACATAGCGAGAGATTTACTGATGAGAGGTGGAACGCCACTATTTAGTGTTGGGCTAGATCTGGGTCTGGAAGTCGTAGTGGTCCTCGCTGCAACGTGCAATAGGAATGGGTAAAACATAGCGAGAGATTGACTGATGAGAGGTGGAACGCCACTATTTAGTGATGGGCTAGATCTGAGTCTGGAAGTCTTAGTGGTCCTCGCTGCAATGTGCAATAGGAATGGGTAAAACATAGCGAGAGATTGACTGATGAGAGGTGGAACGCCACTATTTAGTGATGGGCTAGATCTGAGTCTGGAAGTCTTAGTGGTCCTCGCTGCAATGTGCAATAGGAATGGGTAAAACATAGCGAGAGATTGACTGATGAGAGGTGGAACGCCACTATTTAGTGATGGGCTAGATCTGAGTCTGGAAGTCTTAGTGGTCCTCGCTGCAATGTGCAATAGGAATGGGTAAAACATAGAGAGAGAATGACTGATGAAAGGTGGAACGCCACTATTTAGTGTTGGGCTAGATCTGAGTCTGGAAGTCTTAGTGGTCCTCGCTGCAATGTGCAATAGGAATGGGTAAAACATAGCGAGAGATTGACTGATGAAAGGTGGAACGCCACTATTTAGTGTTGGGCTAGATCTGAGTCTGGAAGTCGTAGTGGTCCTCGCTGCAATGTGCAATAGGAATGGGTAAAACATAGCGAGAGATTGACTGATGAGAGGTGGAACGCCACTATTTAGTGATGGGCTAGATCTGAGTCTGGAAGTCGTAGTGGTCCTCGCTGCAATGTGCAATAGGAATGGGTAAAACATAGCGAGAGAATGACTGATGAAAGGTGGAACGCCACTATTTAGTGTTGGGCTAGATCTGGGTCTGGAAGTCTTAGTGGTCCTCGCTGCAATGTGCAATAGGAATGGGTAAAACATAGCGAGAGATTGACTGATGAGAGGTGGAACGCCACTATTTAGTGATGGGCTAGATCTGAGTCTGGAAGTCGTAGTGGTCCTCGCTGCAATGTGCAATAGGAATGGGTAAAACATAGCGAGAGAATGACTGATGAAAGGTGGAACGCCACTATTTAGTGATGGGCTAGATCTGAGTCTGGAAGTCTTAGTGGTCCTTGCTGCAACATGCAATAGCAATGGGTAAAACATAGCGAGAGATTGACTGATGAGAGGTGGAACGCCACTATTTAGTGATGGGCTAGATCTGAGTCTGGAAGTCGTAGTGGTCCTCGCTGCAATGTGCAATAGGAATGGGTAAAACATAGCGAGAGAATGACTGATGAAAGGTGGAACGCCACTATTTAGTGTTGGGCTAGATCTGGGTCTGGAAGTCGTAGTGGTCCTCGCTGCAACGTGCAATAGGAATGGGTAAAACATAGCGAGAGATTGACTGATGAGAGGTGGAACGCCACTATTTAGTGATGGGCTAGATCTGAGTCTGGAAGTCGTAGTGGTCCTCGCTGCAACGTGCAATAAGAATGGGTAAAACATAGCGAGAGATTGACTGATGAGAGGTGGAACGCCACTATTTAGTGATGGGCTAGATCTGAGTCTGGAAGTCGTAGTGGTCCTCGCTGCAATGTGCAATAGGAATGGGTAAAACATAGCGAGAGATTGACTGATGAGAGGTGGAACGCCACTATTTAGTGATGGGCTAGATCTGAGTCTGGAAGTCGTAGTGGTCCTCGCTGCAATGTGCAATAGGAATGGGTAAAACATAGCGAGAGATTGACTGATGAGAGGTGGAACGCCACTATTTAGTGATGGGCTAGATCTGAGTCTGGAAGTCGTAGTGGTCCTCGCTGCAATGTGCAATAGGAATGGGTAAAACATAGCGAGAGAATGACTGATGAAAGGTGGAACGCCACTATTTAGTGTTGGGCTAGATCTGGGTCTGGAAGTCGTAGTGGTCCTCGCTGCAACGTGCAATAGGAATGGGTAAAACATAGCGAGAGATTGACTGATGAGAGGTGGAACGCCACTATTTAGTGTTGGGCTAGATCTGGGTCTGGAAGTCGTAGTGGTCCTCGCTGCAACGTGCAATAGCAATGGGTAAAACATAGCGAGAGATTTACTGATGAGAGGTGGAACGCCACTATTTAGTGGTGGGCTAGATCTGGGTCTGGAAGTCGTAGTGGTCCTCGCTGCAACGTGCAATAAGAATGGGTAAAACATAGCGAGAGATTTACTGATGAGAGGTGGAACGCCACTATTTAGTGTTGGGCTAGATCTGGGTCTGGAAGTCGTAGTGGTCCTCGCTGCAACGTGCAATAGGAATGGGTAAAACATAGCGAGAGAATGACTGATGAGAGGTGGAACGCCACTATTTAGTGTTGGGCTAGATCTGGGTCTGGAAGTCGTAGTGGTCCTCGCTGCAACATGTAATAGGAATGGGTAAAACGTAGCGAGAGATTTACTGATGAGAGGTGGAACGCCACTATTTAGTGTTGGGCTAGATCTGGGTCTGGAAGTCGTAGTGGTCCTCGCTGCAACGTGCAATAGGAATGGGTAAAACATAGCGAGAGATTTACTGATGAGAGGTGGAACGCCACTATTTAGTGTTGGGCTAGATCTGGGTCTGGAAGTCGTAGTGGTCCTCGCTGCAACGTGCAATAGGAATGGGTAAAACGTAGCGAGAGATTTACTGATGAGAGGTGGAACGCCACTATTTAGTGTTGGGCTAGATCTGGGTCTGGAAGTCGTAGTGGTCCTCGCTGCAACGTGCAATAGGAATGGGTAAAACGTAGCGAGAGATTTACTGATGAGAGGTGGAACGCCACTATTTAGTGTTGGGCTAGATCTGGGTCTGGAAGTCGTAGTGGTCCTCGCTGCAACGTGCAATAGGAATGGGTAAAACATAGCGAGAGAATGACTGATGAGAGGTGGAACGCCACTATTTAGTGTTGGGCTAGATCTGGGTCTGGAAGTCGTAGTGGTCCTCGCTGCAACGTGCAATAGGAATGGGTAAAACGTAGCGAGAGATTTACTGATGAGAGGTGGAACGCCACTATTTAGTGTTGGGCTAGATCTGGGTCTGGAAGTCGTAGTGGTCCTCGCTGCAATGTGCAATAGGAATGGGTAAAACATAGCGAGAGATTGACTGATGAGAGGTGGAACGCCACTATTTAGTGTTGGGCTAGATCTGGGTCTGGAAGTCGTAGTGGTCCTCGCTGCAACGTGCAATAGGAATGGGTAAAACATAGCGAGAGAATGACTGATGAAAGGTGGAACGCCACTATTCAGTGTTGGGCTAGATCTGGGTCTGGAAGTCGTAGTGGTCCTCGCTGCAACGTGCAATAGGAATGGGTAAAACATAGCGAGAGAATGACTGATGAAAGGTGGAACGCCACTATTCAGTGTTGGGCTAGATCTGGGTCTGGAAGTCGTAGTGGTCCTCGCTGCAACGTGCAATAGGAATGGGTAAAACATAGCGAGAGAATGACTGATGAAAGGTGGAACGCCACTATTCAGTGTTGGGCTAGATCTGGGTCTGGAAGTCGTAGTGGTCCTCGCTGCAACGTGCAATAGGAATGGGTAAAACATAGCGAGAGAATGACTGATGAAAGGTGGAACGCCACTATTCAGTGTTGGGCTAGATCTGGGTCTGGAAGTCGTAGTGGTCCTCGCTGCAACATGCAATAGCAATGGGTAAAACATAGCGAGAGACTGACTGATGAAAGGTGGAACGCCACTATTTAGTGATGGGCTAGGTCTGGGTCTGGAAGTCGTAGTGGTCCTCGCTGCAACGTGCAATAGGAATGGGTAAAACATAGCGAGAGAATGAATGATGAAAGGTGGAACGCCACTATTTAGTGGTGGGCTAGATCTGGGTCTGGAAGTCGTAGTGGTCCTCGCTGCAACATGCAATAGCAATGGGTAAAACATAGCGAGAGAATGAATGATGAAAGGTGGAACGCCACTATTTAGTGGTGGGCTAGATCTGGGTCTGGAAGTCGTAGTGGTCCTCGCTGCAACATGCAATAGGAATGGGTAAAACATAGCGAGAGAATGAATGATGAAAG
>JBAIZL010000002.1:199303041-199370541 GCA_036971475.1 Prosapia bicincta
ATTATAGAACCCTGCATCATATTTGGGATAAATCATAGTAGTCTACATTTTAGACGGCTAAATAATGGGATCAGGAGCCTACATAGTGTGCCGCATCAGATCAGCCTTCATTATAGAAGCCTGCATCATATTTGGGATAAATCATAGTAGGCTACATTTTAGATTGCTAAATCATGGGGTCAGGAGCCTTTATAGTGTGCTACATCAGAGTAGCCTCCATTATAGAAGCTTGCTACAGAACAGTCGCCTTCATCAAACTGTGTTTCGACACTGTAATTATTTGCATACAATAAATAAAATAGCTTTTATTCTTAAATTTTTACATTTTATAGTAGAATAATTTTTCCAATAACAGTCTTTTTACCTTTGTGTTTGATCTGAGACCTGCGCAGAACAAGGTTTCATTTGTTCCATCGAAGAATGAAGTATCTATACCCATTTTGGACATGATATTCTTGAATACTCTGCAACAATGGCATCATAAAGTTTGAATATTTCAGTTTTTCTAATAAATACAAAATCTTTAACTTGTGACTTGGTACCTATGCATAAACACGGCACGGCACGTGTTAGGAATAAATGGAGGAACGTTAGTGAGATAAGAGTGCAGGCGACACGATAGTCGCTTGTAATATGGAGTGGTTAATTGTATAACGATTTTATTGCAGAAAGGAAATGGAGGTATGGGCAAAAACCAACCACCACGGTCCTCCAAGTAGATAATTGATGAGCAAAGCTCAACGGCAAGGTAGTTATGGGCAACCAAAGACTAGAACTCGTGGAATAGTACACTGGTATGACCCCCTCCCACTCATAAATCATACGCCTGCAACCTTGAGCGATCGCCGACAGTAGAAGGTTGGTCTCGTCAACGCGTCAGCAAGTACGTTCAAAAGTATTCACTCAGTGACGCAGTAATTACTTATGGTTTATTCAGTGAATTCAATATGATTATAACGAGCAACAAAAATGTTTTGTTCCATTACTAAAAAATAATTGTTCAATAGTCAAAATAAAGAATAGTATTTAGTATTTTCCTGCAACCACATTTAGATAAATATTACGTTGCATAAGTTAATTTTATAGAAACCATTCTAAGGATTAACAACATTGCATTTTATAGACTTGAAAACTAGGTTAAAAGTGATCGATAAGTTGATTATAGACCAAACTGTACTGATCTTGTTTTTCAATTCCTTCTATTATTTCACACTCTCCTTATATATATATATATATAATATATATAATATATATATATATATATATATATATATATATATATTATATATATAATATTATATATATATATATATATAATATTAAATATGGTGATATATTTTCTTGTTATATAGTTAATAAATTAATATATTTCAAAAACAAGAATACTTTTAATGAATATATTTATTCAAAGCTTTTCGCCAATAAAATAGTACCAGCATCTTCAGGAAAATAATTATCTAATCTATAATAATTAGATTACATAATTATTTTCCTGAAGATGCTGGTACTATTTTATCGGCGAAAAGCTTTGAATAAATGTATTCATTAAAAGTATTCTTGTTTTTGAAATCTTTTAAGTTATTATATATATATATATATATATATATATATATATATATATATATATATATATATACATATATATATATATATATATATATATATATATATATATATATGATAGTATAATATATAATATTATTAAATTATATTAAATATTATTATATATTATATATATAATAAAATACTTATATATAAATACTTTTTCTATCCACTCAAGTACAGATATATTTTTTAAAACGTATAATGACAGAAACTTAAGGTTAACACAGTTTATTCAAATATTCATTATTAATATAAATACATTCAATTTAATGAATTAATTTTAGTTTTATATGGGTAAACCCTTTTACAAAAGGGGCAAGGTATGCAATACAGTTGCTTCGTCCCATTTGGCCTAAAATAAGCAATACCATATGATTTCATAAAACAGCTGATTTTATGTTATAGGTTATGTGGTATACCAGCTGTTTTAACGCATAGGTTATGTTAATTTATTTATAATAATAGTAATTATTTAATAAACTGTAACTAAAATAAACAAATCTTTTTACTGACCCAAGTAGGGAGTTTGAAATATTTTTGTATATGTTACTTTTTTGTTAAAATTGGTTTCACTAATATGACTGTAGAGTTTAATTAATATATCTGCTATTAGGTACGCAAGTATAAACTAATAGCATTCTAGAACCATTACTTCAACTTTTTTTTAATCTGTAAATATATTTATGGGCATTATTTGTAAATTATTTACCAGAAAAACGTTTTATAATTAGGGAATTGTTTGGAACTATTTGTTTATAATAAAAACACATTGTATAACGTACTTACTTCTCAGTACCGCCATAGGCACCTTCAACGCAAAGCACATGGTCGCCTGCACTCAGCAATGACGCTACGTTGGATATGGCGCCTATACCGGAAGCATAGCAGAGGCCATGTTTACCTCCGTCCAGAGCAGCCAAGCATTCTTCCAGCACTTGTCTTGTGGGGTTACCCGTCCGGCTGTACTCGAACAGCTGACAAGTAAACGCATATAAAGTTAGCATAGACAAGAAATCACAGAACGAGATTTAAACACTAACTTTTATTGTCTTGGACATAAATTTTAACCTGAATTTGTTGAAAATGTAAAGACTACTCACGTATTTGCCAGGCTCGTCCTGCTTAAAGGTGGAAGCGAGGGTGATTGGAGGGACGACCGCCCTGGAGTTCCATTGGTCGGGGTCGCTGCCTTCGTGGATGGCCTTGGTTGCGAAACTTTCGTCCTTTTTACGGTAAAAGGTAGGGTCGTCACACAGCTTCATCTACAAGTATAAGAGAAGCTGTTGTTAGCCTCATCTATTTAGTAGTATATATGTGCTGTACAACTATTCTAGCTTCAGTTAAGTGATAGCATAGGATTTCATACAACAGCTGATTTTATGTTATAGGTGCATATAAACTAATCCCAGAAGGCGAAGCATTGTTAAGCAAATACTGCCTTTTGATTGGTCGTGTAGCTCCTCCCACTCCACCAACAACAAACTGTCAACATTGTGAATCGTGGCACCGTGTTCAATGTTTATTATGGATACCACCAAATTACCATTATAAAGTAATTGAGGAAGGAATTCTTGAAATATATGGCTTAAATACAAAGACATTGGCTCTCATTACGTTCGGTGAATCGTTATTAATCACTTAAACTAGTCCTAAACTATTGTTTAAAAGATTACTATAATATAGTAAAAATATAGTCTTAGTGACGTTGGTTTCTTTAATTTCTTTTTTTTTAAATATTCGTTTTAATAGAAATATCAATCTTTTTTCCGCGGAAAATACGGAAAGTTACTTTTTTCACATTCTAAATGTTAGTCTGTAATAGCGCTAATAGTAGCTAAAACGCACTGCACTACGTCTAGATTTTGTCCAGACCAGGTTTTATACATTACTATATACCTACGAAGTATCCAGTCAGGATAGATTTGGTTATAATTATATTCAACATTACTATGTAAATAAATATTAATTTTGTTTAAAATTTTAACCAAAAGTTAAAGATTTAGATTTTAGTTGTTGGTTGAGTGGGAGAAGCTACACGACCAATCAAAAGGCAGTATTTGCCTTACTATGCTTTGACGTCTGGGATTAGTTAATATGCGTTATAGGTTATGATGTAGAATAGCTGTTTCTAACGCGTAGGTTATATTACTTTATTCAATTCATTGTATCAGTTCAAACTCTACACACATCGACATTTCAATCGATAATAAAATCTTTTTGTTCATTCACTCAAGTTCAAATATATTTTTATAAACGGGTAGTGGATGACACTTGATCTAAATACAGGTTTTTTCAAATATTAACTCATTAATAAATTTAACGAATTGATTCTAGTTTTGTATGGAAGAAAAACATTTTATAAAAGGGGCAAGATTTGCAATATAGTTATTTCGTCTCATTTGACTTAAAGTAAGTGACACCATATGATTTCATAAAAATATCTGAGTTTATGTTATAGGTTACGTGATAGTCAGCTGTTTTAACGCATATGTTATATCACTCTACTTATATTAATTGTAATTATTTAGTAAAACAAACTAAAATAAAAGTTTTCTTTATTGACATAAGTAGGAATTGAATTGACTTTTTTTATATTATTTTTTTGTAAATACTATTGATTATTAGTAATATTATATATTAATAAAATAATAAATATTATTTGTTTGTATTGTACAATAATACAAGACATATTCGAAATATTATAATTTTATGAGTATTAAAATTGCAAACTAAAGGCTTTCTTACCTTTGCAGTGAAATTCGAAATTTCGTCGTATGAAAGCAAACTTTCACGTCGGTATGTCGAGGTAGACTGATGCAATGCGTCACGGGTAGAAAGATTTTATATAAAATTAATTGTGACTTTACCTGGTCCTGACGACGCACAGAGCTGTCGCCTACGTCACCAGCTTGTGGTAATCATACAATGCGTTGCGTTACTTGAGGAGTATCTAGAAATATGCACTCAACACGCAATAGCTAACTTTTACTAAAAGGCTATTCAATTTTAAAATCATATAAATGCTATATAATTTCTAAATATAATTTTTATAATGTTCATGAAAGCTATCTTGAATAGCCTAATGCGAAAAAAAATTTAAGTAATTTTAGAAATCATACAAAATCTTTTGGTTGTAAAATAATATAGCAGCCAATGTAACTGTCTGAAGTGAGCGAATAATTCGTGGATGAAGAAAGATAAGTGTTCTAGATTTCTTGCAGTCATTGCTCTGTCGATGCAATCAGGCCAACTTCTCCATGACCGTCCTCTCTTTCTTTTCTCATGGGGGAATCCATGACCCTCTATTGCCTTTCGGGGTCACCTGACTTCTGGCATCCTCTTTCCGAACCCAACGTTTTGACTCGTAGAGTTATAAACCGTTTTACTTACACAAGCTAGCGCACACGAAAGGCGTTCCCCGAAATGTGACGAACACAAAATTATACATGTGAGAATTACCCTTCCCAGCCCCAACCACAGATTGGGTGGAGTTGCACTCATCTGTGTAATTTTGCACAAGAGATATTAGTAGAATATTAATAATACTTTCTCTGAGCTTTGTTATAGCAATTAATTTTTATAAATTTTATTACAAACGTATGTTTGTCGTATTCACAACTAGAGCTAATGATGGTTAGAAGTGTATGGTGGACCCGAATTTATAGGATGTTGGGAACAGTAGTTCTGGTTTCCGCCTTTGTTTCACGAAAAAAACCTTTGCTAGAAAGTACAGCCTTTGTTGGGTAATACGACTTTTGCTGGTCAATACAATCTTTGCTGGGTAATATGACCTTTGCTGGGTAGTACGACCTTTGCTGGTTAATACGACTTTTGCTGGGTAATATGACCTTTGCTAGTTGATACAACCTTTGCTGGATAATATGACCTTTGCTGGGTAGTACGACCTTTGCTGGTTAATTCGACCTTTGCTGGTTAATTCGACATTTGCTGGGTAGTACCACCTTTGCTAGGTAGTACGACCTTTGCTAGTTGATACAATCTTTGCTGGGTAATATGACCTTTGCTGGGTAGTACGACCTTTGCTGGGTAATATGACCTTTGCTGGGTAGTACCACCTTTGCTGGTTAATTCGACCTTTGCTGGGTAGTACCACCTTTGCTAGGTAGTACGACCTTTGCTAGTTGATACAACCTTTGCTGGGTAGTACGACATTTGCTGGGTAATATGACCTTTGCTGGGTAGTACCACCTTTGCTGGGTAATATGGCCTTTGCTGGGTAATATGACCATTGCTGGGTAATATGACCTTTGCTGGGTAGTACCACCTTTGCTGGGTAATATGACCTTTGCTGGGTAATATGACCATTGCTGGTTAATTCGACCTTTGCTGGGTAGTACCACCTTTGCTAGGTAGTACGACCTTTGCTAGTTGATACAACCTTTGCTGGGTAGTACGACCTTTGCTGGGTAATATGACCTTTGCTGGGTAGTACCACCTTTGCTGGGTAATATGACCTTTGCTGGGTAGTACCACCTTTGCTGGGTAATATGACCTTTGCTGGGTAATATGACCATTGCTGGGTAGTACGACCTTTGCTGGGTAATATGACCATTGCTGGGTAGTACGACCTTTGCTGGGTAGTACCACCTTTGCTGGGTAATATGACCTTTGCTGGGTAATATGACCATTGCTGGGTAGTACCACCTTTGCTGGGTAATATGACCTTTGCTGGGTAGTACCACCTTTGCTAGTTGATACGACCCTTGTTGGCTAATACAATCTTTGCTAGTTGATACAACCTTTGCTGGGTAGTACGACCTTTGCTGGGTAATATGACCTTTGCTGGGTAGTACCACCTTTTCTGGGTAATATGACCATTGCTGGGTAGTACGACCTTTGCTGGGTAATACGACCTTTGCTGGGTAATACGACCTTTGCTGGGTAGTACCACCTTTGCTGGGTAATATGACCTTTGCTGGGTAATATGACCATTGCTGGGTATAACCACCTTTGCTGGGTAATATGACCTTTGCTGGGTAGTACCACCTTTGCTGGGTAATATGACCTTTGCTGGGTAGTACCACCTTTGCTGGGTAATATGACCTTTGCTGGGTAGTACCACCTTTGCTAGTTGATACGATCCTTGTTGCCTAATACAATCTTTGCTAGTTGATACGACCTTTGCTGGGAATAACGACCTCCCCTTGTTAATACGACCTTTGCTGGGTAATACGACTTTTGCTGGTTAATATGACATTTTGTTGGTTAATATGAGCTTTGTTGGGTAATACAACCTTTGTTGGGTAATACGGCTTTTGCTGGTTATTGCAGCCTTTGCTGGGTAATATGACCTTTGTTAGATAGTACGACCTTTGCTGGGTAATTCGACCTTTGCTGGGTGAAATGACCTTTGCTGGGTAGTACGACCTTTGCTAGTTGATACGACATTTGTTGGCTAATACAACCTTTGCTGGGTAATATGACTTTTGCTGGTTAATACGACCTTTTCTGGGTAATATGGTCTTTGATGGGTATAACGACCTTTGCTGGTTAGTACGACGTTTGTTGGGTAATACTACTTATTCTGGTTAATACGGCCTTTGCTGCGTAATATGGCCTTTGCTGTGTAATACGACTTTTGCTGGGTAATACGACCTTTTATTGGGTAATACTATCTATTCTGGTTAATAAGACCTTCTCTGGGTAATACGACCTTTGCTGGGTAGTACGACCTTTGCTGTGTAATACGACCTATGCTGGGTAATACGGCCTTTGCTGGGTAATACGACCTTTACTGTGTAATACGACCTTTTCTAGGTAGTACGACCTTTGCTGTGTAATACGACCTTTGCTGGGTAATACGACCTTTGCTGGGTAATACGACCTTTGCTGGGTAGTACAACCTTTGCTGGGTAGTACGACCTTTGCTGGGTAATACGACCTTCGCTGGTTAGTACGACCTTTGTTGGGTAATACTATCTATTCTGGTTAATAAGACCTTTCCTGTGTAATATGACCTTCTCTGGGTAATACGACCTTTGCTGGGTAATACGACCCCTGCTGTGTAATACGACCTTTGCTGGGTAGTACGACCCTTGCTGTGTAATACGACCTTTGCTGGGTAGTACGACCTTTGCTGTGTAATACGACTTTTGCTGGGTAATTCGACCTTTGCTGGGTAATACGACTTTTGCTGGGTAGTACGACCTTTCCTGGGTAGTACGACCTTTGCTGGGTAGTACGACCTTTGCTGGGTAATACGACCTTCGCTGATTAGTACGACCTTTGTTGGGTAATACTATCTATTCTGGTTAATAAGACCTTTGCTGTGTAATACGACCTTTGCTGGGTAATACGACCCTTGCTGGGTAGAACGACCCTTGCTGTGTAATACGACCTTTGCTGGGTAGTACGACCCTTGCTGTGTAATACGACCTTCGCTGGTTAGTACGACCTTTGTTGGGTAATACTATCTATTCTGGTTAATAAGACCTTTCCTGTGTAATATGACCTTCTCTGGGTAATACGACCTTTGCTGGGTAATACGACCTATGCTGGGTAATACTTCTATACTTTACCTTACTGGTAAAACTATAGAAATTTTAAAAAATCTTACAACTTTTTCAGTATTGTTTATATTGGCGCATACAGTGATCCATTATATCAAATATACAGCAAGTAATGGACAATTTTTGTAAAAGTAAATTCCTACTGGAGGTCAAGAGATAAAAAATGTTATCATTGTTTTCTTATTTCCAGTTTGTTTATTTTATTCGTTTCGTTCGTTTTTAACCCTACAGCACTATTTATGATATTTTGTGGTAACCATGGCAACAGTTTAAGGTTGTACAATGAAAGGTTTGACTACAACCTGATAGGAGAAAATCATATACTTCTTTGAGAAATATGTTACTTAGTATTGGAAAGTTGGCACACTGCCAAAGAGCGATAGACTTCGAACATGAAAATTCTCCGTTCGAATCCGGGTGAACCCCAGAAATTTTAATGTATATGAACTTTACTGGATGAATAAAAATGTATTTTATAAACGGTTGAAAATTTGCACAAGATACGAGGGATATATATATATCAGGAGAGTGTGAGCTAATGGAAGGAATTTAATAACAAGTCTGTGAGATTACAGGCGCTACGATGATTTAGGCAAATATGCGCATGCAGTGTTACTTGAACGTCATTTTCCATTTGGTAACACAGTATACGGCACATCGTACACCACGTTTTCATCATTTTTTCATACGTTACCATATGTTACCATATTTTACCATATGTTTTTCTCTCGATTTTTTGTTTGAGTTCTAATTATTCGCGGTCCCTCGGATAATCGAGGCTCTAGTGTATTCGGTTAAACAATTTGCCTATCAAGAACTATTTAGTGTTTAGGTAATTTGAATCATTATTTCTTCCTGTTTCAAGATTTCCTATTCGGAAACATCTGTTTAATGCAAGTGTTATATTTATCTTTAGGTCGTGGCGTCAGCATAGTAGCAATACGCGTTAAATTGCATAAGCCTTGGATTACAGCGTGTTACGATATTATTTGTAACAATATGCACGTACTTTTGCCGCCTTTCTATAGGTTTTGCTTGTCGGGGAGTCATAACCGGGAAAACAGAATTTCTTCAAACATATTACGTCAACATAGTAAGTTTTACGAAAATATTTTAAAAATAAAAGGCTGGCAGTTGCCATTGTTAGGTTAACCCCAATTTTCGTTTTGGTTTTATATATATATAACTTTAAAGTTCATTTTAAACGAGAATTTGAAAAATAAATAAGAATGACCTAACTTTACATAGACATGACAATGTATAAAATCGAGATTTCTTTATGAATAGTACACTATATTATATTCAACTACACTTGGAGGTTCTATGGGGCAATTTTTATTTTAAATAAATAAAACCGCTTAGGCACAACAACCTCTTATTTGAATCGTTATGTACATCTTGATTGAAAAGCAATTAACTTTAGAGGAAATTATTACAAACAAAGTAGTATAAAAGAACATTAAGTACGTTCCTTCTGAGGTCTACAAAAGAAAAATGTTATCTTTGTTTGTTTATTTCCAGAATGTTTGTTTATTTTATTCGTTTCGTTCATTTAATATTTTATGGTAACCATGGCAACAGTTTAAGGTTGTACAATGGAGGTTTCGACGACAACCAGAGGGGGGGGGGGAAATTCACGTATGTCTGAAAAATTCATTTCATGGTATTGGAAAGTATGCTATTGTATATTATAAAATGGCTATGAATGTATGGTATTTAAGCATATTATTATAAAGTCTAGGATATAATATTTGAAAATTTAATAACCTAAACTAAATTAGACGTAATCCAATTGTTCTAATCGCTGAACTCTGTAAATTTAGGCCTAAGTCCTGCGGCCGTCTGGAGAAAAATGAGCAGTTAATTGGCCCACCGTCCCAAAACGGTTATTCCTTGTTGTCCAAAACCGCTACATCCCTTACCATGACCCTATCAGTATTTAATTTTTTTTCTATTCCTCGTGGGCGGAAATAGAGATAATATCTGATGGCCTTAAAGTTACAAAAAAATCTTCCTTTGTAAAAATTTGTTTTGTATTCCTCATCTTTGAATAATCTCGGCTTTCACCTGTTTTTCGTTTCATATATATATATATATATATATATATATATATATATATATATATATATATATATATATATATATATATTAAATATGGTGATATGTTTTCTTGTATATATAGTTAATAAATTTAAAATATTTCAAACACAAGAATACTTTTAATGAATATATTTATTCAAAGCTTTTCGCCGATAAAAAAGTATCAGCATCTTCATTGTTTCTTTAAATAATCTTGTAATTTTATTTATTTCGTTACCAGTGAATGTAAAAGTTGTCCAAATATTTTCTCTCTTATTAGGTACAAAATTATTTTCGAGTTTCTGTTTTCTTATTATATTATTATTTAATTTATCTATAGTTTTTCTTTTATATCCATTTTCTAAGCCAATTTGATATATTATATTTTTCTCCTTTATTTGATCATTTAAACTCATTGGTATTTTGTGCATTCTATGTAGTAAATTATAAAGCGCTGCCATTTTTTGGTTGTATGGATGGTTTGAATAATTGGGTATTATTTGATTTGTCTGCGTTGGTTTTCTATATATATTATATTCAAATGATTCTTTATTTCTAGTAATTGTAATATCTAAATAATTTATTTTATTTTTTATTTCAAATTCATGAGTAAATTTTATATTTTCGTGTATATTATTTATACATTTTAATATTTTGTAAATGTTTGAACCATTATTATTTGATATGTATAATCCATCATCTACATATCTAAACCAGTGTCCATTTTGATCATATGTTTTAATAATCTTATCTATATCAATGTCTATATTTTGTAAAAATATTTCCGATAATATGCTGGACATTGGAGAGCCCATTGTTAATCCATCCTTTTGTTTATAAATTTTATTATTATATAAAAAATAATTTTGATTTAATATGATTTTTAATGTATTTATTATTTCTTGTGTTAATGTGTTATCTTTTTCAAATGTGTCTATATTATTTTTTATTATTTCAAGCGTTTTCATTATAGGTATGTTATTATACATGTTAGTAACATCAAATGATATTAATTTTGTATTATTATCAATTTTAATATCTTTTAATTTTTCAATAAGTTCAATCGAGTTTTTTATATTATGAGTATTATTTAATTTTACCTTATCTTTAAGTAATAAAGCCAAATATTTTGAAATTTTATAAGAAGGAGCTGTTGTAAAATTAACTAATGGCCTAATTGGTTTATCTTCTTTGTGCAATTTAATTAGTCCATTTAATCTTGGAATTTTAGGATTCTCATTTATGTAATTATTAGTATATTTTTGATTAAATAATTTAGATGATGTTTTTATTATATTTTTTATTTCATTTTGATATTTGTCTGTGGGATCTTTATTTATTTCTGTATATTGGTTTTTAGATATATAATTTTCAGTTTTATTTATATGTTCTTGTTTATCAATAATAACTACAGCATTACCTTTATCAGCTTTTGTCAAAATAAGATCATTAGTTTGTAATTTTTGTTTAATTTGAAGATGCTGATACTTTTTTATCGGCGAAAAGCTTTGAATAAATATATTCATTAAAAGTATTCTTGTGTTTGAAATATTTTAAATTTATTAAATATATATATATATATATATATATATATATATATATATATATATATATATATATATATATATATATATATATACACACAAAATGTATTTGAACTTGAGTAGATGAATAAAAAGTATTTTATTAACGATTCATATTTTGAACAAGATATATGTATGTATGTATGTATGTATGTATATATATATATATATATATATATATATATATATATATATATATATATATATATATATTAATATATATAACTAAGTCAAAATACAAATGCAAGAATTATAATTGAATTTACAAAATATGAAAAAAACTGTGTTAATAAATTAGAATGTGATTATTGTAATAAAGTTTATATAGGACAAACTAAGAAAAAACTTAAAGTTAGATATAAAGAGCATTTTAATGCATGTAAAAAGCCAGAAATTTATAAATCAAATTTTGCTAGTCATTGTATTAATAATAATCACATATTTCCTAATATAGATAATATGATACTTGTAAAAGAAATTAACAAAGGCCTGAGAATGAATATTTATGAAGCTTTAGAAATACATAAATATAATACTAATAATGAGTTGATAAATGAACAAATACAAGTAAAATCTAAATTTCATACTATATTCAGTGTTTGTAATCTTAGGGCATCAAAATAAAAGTTTAACAACATTGTAATTGATTTGGCATAGCTATTTATTTGATCTAGTTTGCACATATGTTAATTTTAATTGTTTAATATTCCTGATGATGTTGGTACTGTTAGCCAACGAAAAGCTTTGAATTGTAAATTCAATTATAATTCTTGT
Organism: Prosapia bicincta; assembly: GCA_036971475.1. Classification (NCBI taxonomy): domain Eukaryota; kingdom Metazoa; phylum Arthropoda; class Insecta; order Hemiptera; family Cercopidae; genus Prosapia; species Prosapia bicincta. The sequence goes on from JBAIZL010000002.1 coordinate 199,315,613, forward strand.
ATTTGTATTTTGATTTAGTTCTTTATTAATACACAAGAATACATATTACGATATATATATATATATAACGAGAGTGTTACTATAAAAGGCATTGAAAAAAACAACTAACGTGATTGAAAATTAAACAAAACAAAATTGACAACGCTTTTAGCTGATTTTAAACACGCCTAAATGATTGAAAGGTTTGTTTTCTATCACTTAGCCAGTCCAAAGCCTGGGTAAAGTGTGATGGGAATCAGAGAGTCTGTTGATGTATACAATATTTAGTGTGTCTGTGTATCTTTGCACGTAACTACAGTTAATATACTTGCCAAGTTCTTTACCTCCCCATAATCGGTGGTCGCCATCGTTACTTTGCTGTAACAAATGTATAATTACCAGGCGCAGGAATATTTAGGATATACGCATGGGCACCCATATAACAGTTTGTGGAGGGGGCCTGGGCCTGAAGGCATTACATACTAAAAAATTAAGCAGCTAAAACATACAAGTATTAATCTTGTTTAATCTATTACTACTTATAAAGTCTTGAATTTTGTAGTCCATTACGTTCGGTGAGTCTTATTAATCACTTAAACAATAGTTTATGACCATCCGAACTTTGTATTTAGTAAATTTGTTAAAACTTACTGAGACAGAACGTTTTCGATCCCTATGTGCCGGTCTTCATCAGTGTCTTCTGCTTGGAGATGTTGGGTCAAGCGGTGACGGTTTTAAAGGTAGGCTTTCGATAGTATCAAAGAGTATGTGTGATTTATATCGTGTTTGTTCGTTTAATATGTTTGTACTTTGTGTGTCTGTAAATTTCATATTGTTCTAGTGTATTGAGATGTGGTCCTTTTTCGTTGATGTGTAGGATTTCTAGGTTATGGTAAATGTCTGAGTATTTGTGTCCTGTATCTTTTATGTGGTTGTAAAGTGTTGAGTTAGTGTTCTGTTTATGTTCTTCGACTCTTTGTTTAAAGCTGCGACCTGTTTGTCTCAGCTCAGACCTGTAATTCACCCACAACTCAAACTTCTATTTACAACCAGATGGCCTACCCATGGAAAGTCCTATCAGTAGTGTCCTAAGCGAAATTTTTCTACAACACATAGAAAACACCAAAATACTCACAAACAATACATACGCACACAAAATTATTTACTGGCACAGATACATCGATGATATCATAACACTATACAGAGGCAACTCTCGTCAATGCGAAAAACTCCTCACCTACTCTAATAAAATACACTAAAAACTCCACTTCACTTCAGAAATTGGAACCAACCCATCCCTAAACTTCCTCAACTTAACCATAACAAAAAGCCACACACAAAAACACAGCTTCAACATTTACAGGAAACCCATAACGACAGACACACTTATCCACAACACCTCAAACCACCCTATCCAACACAAACACGCTGCCTTCAGATCCATGCTCCATAGACTTAAAGAAGTCCCAATGACCACAGAAAACATAAACAAAGAACCAGACACAATTAAATATTTAGCATACACAAATGGATACAACGCCACAATAATAGACAAACTATGGTACAAAATACAAAAAAAAAAACATTAAAATTAACACTACTGACAGGGAAAACAAATACATCACATTACCATTCATAAACAAAACAACAAACAAAATAGCCCGCAAATTTCAAAAAATAGGATACAAAATAGCATACAAAACTAATAACAAATTACAATACAAAATACAACACAACACCAACAACAAGGATAAACTACAAGCACAAGGCGTATACAAACTGAACTGCGACGAATGTAAAAAATTCTATATTGGACAAACAGGTCGCAGCTTTAAACAAAGAATCGAAGAACACAAACATAATACCAACTCAACATTTTACAACCACATAAAAGATACAGGACACAAATACACAGACTTTTACCATAACCTAGAAATCCTACACATCAACAAAAAAGGACCACATCTCAACACATTAGAACAATATGAAATTTACAGACACACAAAGTACAAACATATTAAACGAACAAACACAATAGAAATCACACATACTCTTTGATATTATTGAAAACCTATCTTTAAAACCGTCACCCCTTGACCCAACATCTCCAAGCAGAAGACACTGATGAAGATCGTCACATAGCGATCGAAAACGTTCTGTCTCATTTAGTTGTAACAAATTTACTAAATTCAAAGTTCGGATAATAATAAACTATTGTTTAAGTGATTAACTTATAAAGTACTTGGTAATGGTATTTATTGTAGGCTATAAAGAAAATAAAAACATTAATCTAATTTTTATTAAAAAACAATAATAATAAGTAAATATTCAAGAAAAACTCACTTTTTTTCTATATAAACATTTTAGCCCTAAGTCATGTCCTACAATTCACCAACTTTTAAAATAGCTCTCTTGAAATAGTCCACTGATTTATATATGACGCTTGAATATTTATTTTGTTTTTTATATCTTCGCGGCCCCTATTACCCCCAATTATGGGCTCCCATGGCTATATGGGCGCTTTGTCATATTTTCATAATGTCGTTCAAAAGTACGCTAAAAAGGCTCAAGTTGTATAGGTAAAATTTTATTATAAGCTTGGGAGCTGCGTGCCTTGGCGAGAGGCCGAGGACGAGGGGAAGGTGGAAGTGCTCGAAGGTCATTTTCAAAAACATCGATTCTTGGACTTCCGCTGACTCATTGGGTTGACTCATTATTTTATTACTTAGTAATAGTTTTTTTTAAGTATAGTAAAAATAACAACAAATTAAAACAGCTAATAGAATTCTCTAAGGGTTAGGCCGCGATTTATGGCCTTGATTAAGGATGACGACAGTGCCTGATGTTTTCTATGCAACGAATAAACAATCTCTACCTAAGAGCCAAGTGCCAGCTTACAAAATTTGACCTATACAATACAAAACTGCAAATTTTAAAAATTAATCATTTTATCTCCTATCGCCTGCATTGTAGTAAAAATGCATTCAAGTTCGACGTAGATCAGAAGAATCCAGAGCTATCTAACTTTATTTCAAAATATCCCTTAAACAATCATGGTCATGATTTCTGACATTTATGAATATACGAGTTGTGAGGAGCAATAAACGAGAACAATAGACCTCTCCAAGGCCTATAGCAGGTAGTTAGGTACGATCTTATCTTCCGGTTTACATAGCCTAAAATATATTGTTGAAGAAATTATATTTAACACTTAGGACTAAGATTTTAAAAACTATTTGTTTTGTAATTGTGTAATAAAAAAAAAGGAAAGCATTGCTACCGAGTATCCCAACAAGCTGAGATGACAGTAAAGCAACGCGCATCCTGTAGTTCACCACAAAACCGGAAGGAGCTCTGATGACGTTCCATGACAAATTAGATGTGGTAGTTACGCACGTATTAAGAAGCAGGTAAAAGTCAAAGAATAATGTGTTTTTAACTCTCCAGCACATGACTCATTGGATAAATACACTCTGACGTGTCGACTTATTTCCAGCCAGTAAAAATCGAAATAACTATAATAAATATAGGTGAACATTTCCAAAGCTATTAAGAAAATAATAATTCCAATAAAATAAAAATCATATTTTTTATAATTTTATTTAAATATTTTTTACTTTTACAAACAGTTATAAAACAAATATTATAAACAAAAACCTTTTAAAACTAATTCCTACTTAGGTCATCAAAGATTTTATGTTGGTTACTCTTTTTAAATTAATAGTGTATAAAGTAATATAACCTATTCATTAAAACAACTGTTCTACCACTTAACTATCAGCATAAAATCAGCTGTTTTATGAAATCATTGTTATCACTTACTTTAAGGCAAATGAGATGAAATAATTATATTGCATATCTTGCTCCTTTTGTGAAAATTTCTTTCTCCTATATAAAACTAAAATTTTTTCATTTTAAATTTAAATATTGAATTACTATTTGAAAAAACTGTATTAACATCATGTGTCATTCACTACAAAAACTGTATTAACATCAAGTGTCATAAATGTATATAATTAAAGATTGAAAATTTGAACAATATATAGGGGAAGTGTGAACTAATTTGAAGGAATTTAATTATATTTTGTTGGAATAATAATATGACTACTATTAATAGTAGGATGGCTATTATTGTCTACGAAAGGGATATGAATATAGGTATAGTTAGGGTAGGCACATGATGACATCACATGTCTATGGTTGCATTCCTGATGTAAACCTACTCTCTACTGGAGCCATTGAGAGTTGCCTACACACTACACTACCTCATTATTTTATAGGTATGGTTATGTTAAGAACACAGAAATAACTGGATCTAAGAGAAAATTTTCAATTTTAATTCCTACAAATTACAATTCTACAAAGAAACAGAGTATGTGACACATCATTGGAAGTTTGTTAAAAACTCCATCCTCTATTACAGAGATTTTATCTAGTCCTGTTAAGTATTCTTTATAAGAATATGTGGTCGTTACTAAAGGGAGCAACACACATTTAAGTCTTTTACAAAGAATGTATAACTTTTGGATACTGGTTACCAGGTCTCATTTAACTGTCAACTTGTTTTATATAAAAGTTATTTTGAAGTTGTACTTGAATCTCTGCCAGAGTTTGAAATTTGTTAATCTGATAAAGATCTAAAAAGAAATCTTACCTGGTATCCCTTGCTGCACAGCTAACATAGCACATTTTTTTACATCTGTGGCATACTTTATGTCACCGAACTTTGCATATAATGTTCAATGTCTGTTATTAATTAGAATTGTATTTATTATTTTTTATATAAATTGTACTTCAAACAAGTATGAAACAAAAATTTTTATTTTGATTTACTACTTTACTTTTAGGGTTAAAAAATAAAGAGCTACCCTTTACCATTTGCTCAGAACCAGACACTTGATTCTTTTTCAATAGTGGTTGCTATGCAAATGCAATGAATGATTTAAAACTATAAGCTTACAACTTTTTTTACAGGTCCAACTTTCACCTCACGACATATTCCAACATTGACACAAAATCTAAAAATTCTACACTTTTTCACAAATGAAAACATACAAATTTACAACACAATTTGTATTTCAAAATATATAAACACCACAACACATTCTAAACAATAAAACACTATATTCAAACACATAATTAACAACCACTCTATAAACAACAACCCATCTCGGAATACCAAAACACCACAGTCTCACACTAACATAACAAACCTGAGCAACAGTCTTGTCCGTAACTCATACCATTGAACAATGCACTAACAAAACATCGGTAAGTAGTGGTTATTTGCTAAGTGTAATCAATAAGTAAATATAAAAAACCTCACAAACAATCAAAAAACTGCAAGACAAATACATATTTATATGTCACTCTTGCCTTACAGTAACACTTACTTTTTCGTTTCAGGAGAATGGCTGTTTTAGATGAGACTTTTCACTATCAACTCAAACCATAACTTTACGAGTCCTATTGGGTCCTAATGTGTCCCACTGAGTTACAGTCTGACTTAACATTAATGTACTTTAACAAGAATCTTACTTGTTATATATGTGAGTTAACTTTCAAAGACTAATTACGTGTCTTCACTGTCGAGCATCAACTGAAATATAGTACTTTAGTAGATTACCAGGTGTGTGGGATTTCAGTTGTCATGTGGTATGCAGGTACTGTTCTATTTTCGGATTTACTGCACTGTGGGAACCTTTTTAGTTTGCCTTGGGGTTAATTTTGTTTATTAACTTGAATAATTTATCGTTTTTTATTTTATTTGTTTTTTTTCATTTATTAATTTTTTTTGTTTATAAATTTTTAACTGTTCATAGTTTGTCATTTTGAAGCATTTTTGTACTTTTTTTTATTAGGTTTATTTTTTCTAATGTGGGAAATGTATGGTTGTTTTTGATGGCGAGTTTGGCTAAGTTTGAGTTGTAAACTTAGCCATATATGCCATCAAAAACAACTATTACATTCCCCATATTAGAAAACATACAGCTAATAAAAATTTACAAAAAAGGCCTCAAAATGACAATTTGGGAAGAGCTACAAATTTATAAACACAAAAAAATATAATAAACAAACAAATACAAAAAAAGTTAAATTATTTAAGTTAATAGACAAAATTAACACAAATTTTTAGTGTGTTCAAGGCAAACTAATAAGGTTCCCACAGTGCAGTGTATCTCAAAATAGAACAGTACCGGCATACCATGTGACAACAGAAATCCCACACACCTGGCAATCTACAGAAGTACTCAGTTTCAGTTGATGCTCGACAATGAAGACACCGTAATTAGTCTTCGAAAGTTAACTCGCATATATACCAAGTAAGTGTGTGTGTGTGTGTGTATGTAAGTATACAAATAATTTACTCCAGCATTTGCCAGTTTAAAATCTACGGTTTGATATATTGATACACCTTACAATAAACCCTCTCTAGACAAACATAATGTAAAACTCAACTGAATAAAACTTGAATATTTCTCATTAGCTTGGAGTAAATCTTCTGTGATCCAAATTACACAGTATTTGTCACAATATTGAGATAAGCCATTATTGAAAGTCACAACTGAATTTAGTGAAGCTAGCAATATAAAGATAACGCAAGTTGTTAAACAATATATTTAATGAGTTTGGTACAAAAAACTTTTACTTCTACAAATAAATAAATAAATAAGGTTACACAGCACTTAATTGAAATTAACATTACTGTATTTATAAATATAGTTATCAAGCTTTTTTAATTTTCTTATTTTTCTTTTATTTTCTTATAGTTTTTCTTTTCTTATTTTTCTTCAGGAACCTGAGCATATTTTTTTATTTCTGCTTTGAAACTTTTAAGATATTTTTCTAGAACTCTTGAGTGTTTCGACTGCAACTGCAAAATACTTTTCTTAAATGTCTTTGATATATTTTTAATTTCAGTATTAATTTCTTCCAATGATTTTTTACATTTATCTATTTCAAGTAATAATGATGAAATATTATTTTGTTGAAATTCCAATTTAGAAATAAAATGAGCCGCTATGGGATCTATTTCAGTTTTTAAACTAGTTTTTGCTTCATCAATCATTTTAGGAAATTCATTTAACAGCAGTGATTCATATTTAAGAAAATGTTTTGTTAGGTTATTTTTGTTTGAAATTACAGATGTTTTGGGAGATAAAGGCATTGTTGCTACAACTTTACATTCTTGTAGTTTAGTATTACACTTTTTCTTTTCTCTGGATTTATTCTCTGTAAACGTTTTTAACTCAGGCTCTTGCCTTATTCTTGAACATTTTACCATCTGTAATGAATTTGCATGTCCATCTTCCATTCTTAATATATTTTTTGGATCATTGTTTACAAATTCATCTTCAAAATAGTCATTTTTTATTGAATGAAAATTTTCTTCAGCTTTCTCAAAAGAATTAAAGATATTTTCTCCAACAATTATTTCTTTCTCTTGGATGACTTCATCTACATGCATTTCAGGAACTACTTCATGCTCATAGTTTGGTTCTGGCTCCTTATCTCTGAGAGGATCAACTGTTTTTTCTAATCTTGAGACGTAGGAATTTCTTGTTTCATTCTTCTTTATTGCTTTACCTTTAGCCACAGACATGGAATCAGAATCGGATGCTAATTGCAATTTAGGTTTTAATTTTCTCTGTCTCTTTTTAGAATATTTTTTATTAAAAGGCTTATATGTTTTTTTAATAGATTTCAACTTTTCTGACGAGGAAGAGAAATCTGAGTACTGGTACAACGGCTTCTTTTTACTTACTGGAGTTTCTGTTGGATAGCTTTTGCTATTTTTTGTAAATACACTGTCTTGTGATATAGTTAATTCATCTGAGTTGACTTTGAAAAATTTCCTACTGTCAGGTTTTTGTGTTATTTCCTGCACTGGTCTGTCTTTGTATGTTCTGTATGAGTATGATACTCTGGGAGCCACATTCTGACCTGGATTAACTTCAGTATATGGTTGACTAATGTCATACAAAGGCGAGATTGTATTATATTCTTCTGTATTTTCTGGAGAATAAAATAACTTTTTACGTTTGGTTGACTCAGTTTTAGATTGTACCTGATTATCTTTTAAGTTTTTCAAAGAACTTACATTACATGTATGTTTACTTTTATTATTCCTCATTATACTTTCAATGTGTTCAGGTTTTTCTTTATGTGTGATATCTTTCAGACTTTCTTCCATTCCTCTTAATGTTTTCTGAGACACTTCCATATCAATATTTTTGTTTGCTTCACCAACTTCTTTAACATGAATACCTTGTCTTGAAAGATTTGATTTAGCCCCTGAACTCCTAACAGAACTATTGCATTGAAATCTAGTTAAATATTTTTTTGGAGTAGATATTATTTTAGGAGTAGATTCAATTTCATCAGAAGAGTTGTGATCGGAATCAATTGTTTGTATACCACCATCATTGATAAGACTGGACTGACTGTGAGGACTTGAATTAAAGAAGGTTTTTTCATTAGCTGTTTCTATGAAATCAGAATTTCTTGGATTTTCTTGGACAGCAGATTTTCTTGGATTTATAATTATTGATAATGGTGCATACTTTCTCAAAGGAACTATTTCATTGGACAATGTGCCATCAGTTGGACACATTTTCCAGTTACACTTATATCTTTGTCCAAAAATTGGAATCAGAAAATTTTTCTCTACAGTAAGAAACTGATCAGACATTTCAAACCAAATTTCTACAACATTTACAACACTTGATAAATTAAAACACAGCTTTACTATTGGCGCCAACTGACCTTTTATATTATACTCGCCAGAAACTGAATAGACTTCTAAAATATTTTTTTTGTCAAATTGAACTGTTTCCCACTTTTCATCGCCTTGGTGGCAGATAAGAATACTTTCAGAGCAAATGTTAAAATCTATCCAAAAACTTAAATAATTTGAATCATTTGGTTTTTGAAGTCTAATATCATCAGAAAAAGCACAGATACAACCAATGGAGAATACTAATGGGTTTCTGTTTAAGGTATTTACAAAATTTAAAAACATTCTTGCCTCTGGTTCAAAATCTGTAAAGTCTCTGTTTATAAAATCTGCTCTGATTTCTGGGTATAAATGAAACCATTCTTTGCAAAAATCGCTTCTATTACTAGCTCCACTGTAAATTAAAAAATATAACAAGATTTCTAATATATCTGTCTGAATTCCGTAATCTCCACACACAAAAATCCAGTTTGAAAGAGTTGCAATTTCATTGTGAAAATGAGGATTATATCGGTTATGGTTATCTTCATCGGAGCTTTTCACAATGCAAGAAATTGTTTTTACCAAGGAATATTTTGCTTCAAATGAAAAATGCTCTTCAGTAACAACGACAATAAGTGGTTGGAGTAATAAAAAATGCAAATTTTCAACGATAAGATCAGACTGCTTAGCTAACATTGTTACTATTTCTGATAAATAAATTAAAAGAGAATCTTCCGCTTCAAACTTTGAATTCAGTCCAACACACAACTTTAAACAAATAACACATAATTGGACAAATTCATTTGCAAATGATCCCCACACATTCTCTTCAAGTGACTGTTCGCAAAAGAATTTTAAGCAAGACAAAACACAGTTAACAGCATTATGTTTGTTACTGCTGTCAATAACAATTGATTGTAAACAATGTAAAATATCCTTATTTATAATTGAATCTGCTTTTGGTTGTGAATAAATTAATTGCTTCAATGATGTTGTATCGTTCTCAACGACAGCGTTTCTTATTTGACAAATCAAAGAATTTTCCATTTTCCTCTTCTTCTCTTCCTGGACAAAAAACAAAACCTTTTTAGACTAACATTGTTTTACAATTTATTTGATTCATATTGAATTTTCTAACAGAAGGTATTGTGCTCTTTAAGTAGTGGCAAATTATCAATCAGGATTATTTTATTAGAGTTTTCTGTCATAAAGTAAATTTGTTGTCAATTTTGTCAATAAGTAGCCATTAAAACAAGTTGAAAATAAAATGCAAACCTGGAATATTCTCTGTTTATCAACATCTAAATATGAAAATTCTATTGTTATCAAAATTTTTAAAGCATTTCTTGAAACTTTAATAGAAATAAATTTCAATATATAAAAAAAATCTCTCGTATATCAAAGTAATAATTTTAGGGGTTGAGTATAAAAATTCATAATTCTGAAAAAAGTTATATACAATATCAAGAGCACAGTAGTACAATATATTACAATGAAAATATTGGAAAGAACCCCAATACCACAAAAATAACAAATAAAACAAGTTACTTAAGCTTACACCCAAAACCTTAAATGGATTAATCTTAAGTAACTTGTTTTATTTTTAATTTTTGATTATTTTTGTGGTATTGGGGTTCTTTCCAATATTTTCAATGAAGAAAGTTGTTTTCTTTGTTGTTAATTACTATACAGTGAAATTTTAACTGAGAATTTAAGAATTAAAGTATGACATGTAGCTTTTAATGCACCGTGCCTATTCTATGGATGTAAAGAGTTTTTTTTCTTGTATACAAGTTGCACTGGGTTTGCAGGTTACCTTATGTTTGATATTAGGCTTCATTTAGTAAGTGGTTTGTTTTTCATCTATTAGTGAAGTCTACCTTGATACCTACCTTATACTTACCCACAGAGAGTTCTTACAATTCATTGTTTATGAACTTAAGCTAATATGATTCCATCTACTGTACATTTAATTCAGTCCCAATTTTCCTACAGCCAATCTGTATTTAGTGTGTATCTAGACAGGTTCTTCAGATTTATAATCGTGTGGTGAGAAGTTGTTTGATATACAGAATTTAAATTACAGTGTTTCATTAGTGTCTATCACCCTCTTAGTAAGTTATACTTGGTAGGGGAATAAAGTATGTCGTAAAAAGAGTTGTTGAGTGTAATAGAAAATGTGACATTATTGAAAGATGTAGGCTGCAGAAAAAGACGTATCTCAAATGTTTGGCATCCTCCCAGTACAGAGGCAATTACAATTAAAAGTATGGAATCTGTTTTAACAACCCATACATCTTTATTTGGTGACAGATACAACCAAACATTTAAATATAGTGATGTAGATCAAGCAGTTCTGGAGTGGGTAAAAAATCTGGCAATTTCATAATCTCTTATAAAAGAAAATAGCATGTATTATGCAAAACTATTGAGAAAGGAGGAGATCCAAGCTAGCTGTAAATGACGACAAGTTTAAGCAGCAACATGATTTACACAAAACTATTATTGAAAGTAATAGCTTACACTACTAAAAAAGTGATAGTGTATCTGTAACAGATTGCTGTTAATGGTAAATGACAGATTTAAAATCAAATTTAGACAAATTTGAACGTCATAATGTTTAAAACTTGGATGAAACAAGAAGTTTTTAATGTTAACCAATTAAAACGGTAAATGTTTTTGAGGTAAACCATTTATTACTGATGTCCTTTATACCAACATGTCCCAAAAAATAATACAATTTTGATAACTGGAAAAAGTAAGCTATCAAGATGTTTTAAAGGTATAAAGTCATTAAAAATTAACTATGAATAAAATAAAATAATGGTGAAGAAAGATAATTTCAAAAAGTGGCTTTTAAAGTTGAATAATACAATGATAAACCAAAAACAATTATTTGTTGACACTTTCCCTACACATCTGTTTTCTTTGGAAAATATTTAAAACACATTAGGATTGTGTTTACCGAATACTGTGTCCAAACTTCATTACCTGAATCAAGGAACAATATAAATTCTGATAATGAATTACAAAAAAAATTCTTAAAGGACTTATTTTGTGTTTGAATTTTTTTTAAACTATTGAAAGTGTTACTAATTATAAACTGTATGTATCAGAAATATTTTCGAGACGTTTCAGAATCTATGGTAAAGAATTTCTCTATTAAATTCAGCTTTTTAGATGTCATAACTGTTGAAGAAATATAATCTGTTTATACATGGAAAAGTATTGAAATCACTTACATTAAGTGGCTCAATAAATGCTGACATTTTCCTAGAGCAATTCTCAAGCGTCTATGAAGACATTGTTAGTGAAATATCATCCGATGATATTATAAAATCACTGAAAAATGGTAATGATGAAGACAAACCCATTGAAGTATAAGATAGAGAGTTTAAATATCCCAAGCATCAAAAGCTTATTTGTATCACAGCTTCTATTTGTTGTTTCTTTACCTTTAAACATACATGATTCTAATACAGTAGAGTCTCGATATTCTGAGTCCCGATATTTCGAGCTTTCGTTTAATTCGAGGCTATTTTATTACTTTGAAAGAAAGTGAGAGTGTCAGGCTTCCAAGAAATGTCCATATGAAGTTCTACAAGCTATTTATAGCATTTTTATTTATCTATATTATTAGGACTCATTAAAGCTCCAATTTTTTTCTAATGGACAGGAATGTATTTCCGTGAAATCCGAGTTATCGGTAATCCGAGAAGGTCTCGGCCCCATCTACCTTGAATTATCGAGACTTTATTGTATGTGGTTATCAAAAGATGTTTTATTGTGATATTTGTTACAATGTATGTGTTCTTTGAATCTTTGTTGAAGGTTGGGATCTGTTTTCCCTGCATAGAAACCCTCAAAATGATATTGAAATATACCTTATGAAATTTAAATAATCTTTGACAGACTACCACCGCAGAGATACTAATAATTATAGCTACAATTGTAATACAAATACTCTTAATTAAGAATATGATTAGGAATATTCTATTATGGATTACCTAGGTTTACTCGAGCTTGTTTTGCGTAAATATCCTTGGCTGTAAAACTCCCAGAGCCAATGACTAATGCTACCCCTTATTTCTACATATTTCTTCGTATTAATATTAAGAGCATAGTGGTGCAGTAAAAATATTGAAAACACTCCAAATACCACAAAAATAATTAAAAATAATTAAGATTAAACTCGTATGTACATTTCGATGACCATGTCATCATCAGAGGCTCTTATTATTATCTAGAAAACAATCAGTTACAAACTAGACGACTTTAGACAAACTACTGTTTTCTAGATTGTAAATTTGTAATAAGACCCTCTGATGATGTTGACATGTTCATCGAAATGTACATAATGGTTTAATCCTAGGTAACTTTTATTATCAGTTATTTTTGTGGTATTAGGGTTGTTTCCAATATTTTTATTTTAATTAATTACGTATCTAATATTAAATTAAAATCACATTTTAGTAATCACATTTAAAGTGCACATAGTGATATTAATTTGTAATAGATAAAACGTAATCTGTATTTGTACTCACTAACTAAACACATCTATAGAGGGCCTATTAATTCAACATTATAAGATTCAAAAGAAATATATATATATATATATATATATATATATATATATATATTTATAATGATAATGTTAAATATCAAGAATATATATATATATATATATATATATATATATATATATATATATATATATATAAACATGTTAATCGTTAGTAATTTTGTAAAGTTATTTATCAGAGAGTTGCTACAAGATCAAGTAGATCATTTTATATAATAATTTTATTTTAATTATAGTTCTTTGCAGCTCATACTAATATTCCCCCTCGAAGGTCTGGAATGGTTATTACTCAGTTTCTCTTCAAAAGCAGGCTTTAAATTATTGTTTAGGGGGTTGTAACCTATTTCAAATCATCTTACTAGGTTGGTGGGATAAATTGTATAGATTTCTTCGTTGGTGTTTCTAATGTTCACTTTTTTACCACATTATAGACAACATGCCATTAAAATTGCTACCTACTAGTTCAACAATGACAACAGATTTCAAGAGTTGATGGTAGAAGTAAAAATAAAAAAGAAGTCATATAAACATAGATCCGAAAAAGCTTTAATTTGATTCTAGGTCCAAAAAATAAATTAAAAAGACAAAGTATAAGGTTTCAAGTATGAAGCATTTCTTAATATACTCATCTTCATTTCTGTTAGGATTATTTCGATATATTTCAGTACGGTTTTCTACCATTCCTAACGTTACAATAATCTCCTCTGTTGACGCGTTTTGGAGTAACTCCATTTACAAAACTTAAATCGTACTCTAAGTACGAAGTATGATTTAAGTTTTGAAAATGGAGTTACTCCAAAACGTGTCAACAAAGGAGAATATTATAATGTTAGAAATGACAGAAAACTGTACTCAAATATATATTTCAATTTCTGACTAAAAGTACACGGTAAATTTAATCATTTTATATGGGTAATTGAACTGGAAAATTTTATAAAATTAATTCCTGAACTCTATCTCTAAATCATATAATAAAATTGGAATAAAATGCGTAAATTGTAGTACAAACGGGTTTTTAATGTTATAACTAAAATAACTTTATTAAACCATCAATAAATGTAAGAAAATTGTAAATAAAACCAGTTGAAAACTTAAGTCTAACAAAATTTATACAAATGAGTCAATTAATATAATTTTAAATTTCAGTAATATAACGTCCATTAAAAATCCGATTACATTGTTATATAGCAAACAAATATAATTTGACTTTTATTGAAAAAATGCTTTTTTAAGATTTGCTGTCTTACAACAAATTCCAACTACTTCCTGGCTTCTAAATTATCAAAATATGTATTATACACATTTGTTAGAGTTTTTATTTTGAATGTAACAGTTATATTTCCGTACTAACTTTTATTGGCACGTTTCAGAAGTTCTCTGAAATGTGTCAACAAAAGTTGTTGTGTCACTGCTAGGAATGGCAGATAACTGTGGCACGGAAAATATTAATATACAACCTATAGAATATTATATTAACATTTATCAAAGTTTTATAGGACATATTACTTAGTAATATTTAGTATTTCCTTAAGTAAATAATATAGCAATAATAACTTTACCTGGCAATGTATTAAGTCCTCAAGAAAATTTTGGTTTCTTTATAAAACAAAGCACTTTCTTATTCTTCATTATATTACAACTAAAATATCTAGAAAAGTATCTAACAAGGTAAGTTTGGTTAGAAAAAATAAATAAATAAAATATCTTAACCTATTTGCCATCTAACTGATTGATGTGTAAATTTTATTCTGTGAAAATATTTGAACTGAACATATCACATGATCATGTTTATGTTATATTGTTCCATTACCACAATAAGATGAAGATAACTTTTACACATCAACCATTTAGGTTAAGTTTAGAAAATGTATCTTTTTCCTAACCAAACCAATCATAACTACAGAGCCTGAAGCTATATTGTAATGTATAATAATAGAGTTTTCTATTTTATAAAGATACCCTGAACCATTAAGACTTTTTAGTTTTTTCAAAGTGAGGTTATGTTTGTAAAATATACAAACTTATATCATTCAAAACTTAGTCAGCATTTATCTTCCTTTACTTTATCTTTCTTACCTTCCTGAGAGCTTTTTCGCCGCCTAGTAATATTTGTGTTGCAATATCATGTACATGAAATTAAACAATAAGTACCTAATGATCTTATATTGAAAATAGAATTTGTTGTGTCATGTAGAAATTCATGCCTTCTGAAACATGATTAAATTACTACACAAATTATTAGTTTCCAACTTTACCTATTCTCTCAATACTTCAAAGTATTAACATTTTTTTTAAATGTGAGATTATGAAAACTTGTAAAAAATGACTCCAAATAGAAGAAATTCATATTTAACAATTGGATTTGAAATTATTATTATTGTTTCAGAAATACGAAATCAAATATAAAATCCGTTGTCAAAACATGCCATAAATTGCTTTGCATAATTTGGTACATGCTTATCTTTAAAATACAAGAAATAATTTAATTAAAAACTTTAATATCTTTTATTAAATTAATGTCAAACTAAGATTTAATCTGTACCATAACCTTAATACTTGCCATTAGTTGAAAATAATACTGTCGTTTTCTAGTCACTTCAAACACACTTTCATTACCTCAATTCTAAAAGATGTTCATTAACTAATCTAATAGATACAAACTAACAGATAACTTTACTTAAAATCATTTTTACTGCAATGTTATGAGCATTCAAATATTTGTGCCAAAACTTATCAAGCACGCTTTGTCTTCAATTCAGCTGCCGACTATATATATACATATATCTTTTACGAAAAATGAATTACTGCATAGGGTTGAAATTGTATGAGTTATAGTTATACACTCTATCATGTTTTAAATATTGGAAAACTAAGACATTTGATATAGTTGTTGTCTTATTGACATTAAACAGAAGCAAAATAAGTGGTATACAATAAGAAAAAATAATAATATTAAAAGAGGTTGAAAACACAATATGGATATAGTCTAAAGACTTTTAAATTCCTTACTTGTTTCCTTAAACTTCAAACAAGTTATAAATTTGAAATAAATTAGTTATTTTTATCATTATTATGTCTTTTCCTATATTATATAATGTTTATGTGGGCGAAAACTTGAATTGACGATGCAAATAAGTAGAATCTTAATATCTGTTGTCTGATCTATGAAGAAATAATAACTATATATTCACAATAGAATCAAAAAAAACTAATATTTGAAAGTAATTTCTATCTTACTGCAAACTAAGGTGAATTAAGTGTCTATAAGCATTAATAATATAATATTAAACAATTGCTGTTTGCAATCATTGTAAGTATTTTGTTAAACATAATATCACTTTGATTTCCTACGATTACTTTTATTTACGTAAGAAATGTAGATCGTATTGGAAGAAATATATGAGCGGCTTTACCGAATTTTTTAGAACTCATTTTTATCTCAACAGTATTTTATTCTGAATATTACCTACTTATTAATAAAAAGGGATGCAAATTTGTCAGTAGCATAAGTAATTGACAATATTTCACTAACACTATCACTACTGAACATGCAAATATGGTGTAATATGTTGAATTTAAGTAGCTTTGATAACAACAGAACTCTTATCACATACCAGTAATTAATTTAATCATTGATTTTGAATAATTCAAAATATAAATATTTCCTATTTGTATTTTCACATGTTTAATGATCTGTGAGGGGGTTTAATCTTTAAACATTAAGGAAAAGTTAGAGAAGTAAATTTAGTTACTATTTATAAAATATTGTAAAGAAACTTGTATCAAAGTTACCCTTATTTCTTGAGAAATGGATGATAACAGTAAGTTTTTTAAAATTAGAAAACAATGTTAAATTTTGTTACAGTATAATAATGTAGTTTAAGTTAATCAAATTAGAAAATGATAAACCAAGGGGGAAAAATAAACGTTTTTAAAAGAATAAAATACTTGGGGTATACCATACAAACAAAAAGCACATTATTAAAGTTAAATAAAATAAACAAATACATAATTATAGTCCTGAAAAAGTACAATACATTATTAAAGTAATAACTAAAACATTTAAAAAAATCTAAAAAATAAATAAAACAATTATTAAAAATTTAAAAAAAAAACATTTAATGGTTAAGTAAGTTGACAAAAATTGACAGCTGTACACACCTAAGAGTATACTTTAGAAAAATGTTTTCACAGGTTTAACCAAAGTCTTACTAAATATGAAAACTTGCGAAGAAATGGGAAAATTAAACATGGTTTGTTATTGGTAAAAATATTATCCATCAAATAGCCTATTAAAATTGTGTTTAAATTATTAGTGAACAGTAAAAACATTTTGGTTTTCACCATTAATTGGTCACACCATTTTAGTTCTTTCATATTAATTTTTTTTTGTCTAAGCTGTAGAAATGCAATATTTCCTATTATTCATCCAACCTTCCACTATAGTTTTCATCTGTAGTTATTTATTTAATTTGTAATGTCATAGTTGTTTGTGGTGCACCAGGGTGTTATCTACACCACTGAGTAAGCCAATATAGGTAGACATAATATAAACAACGAAAATAGTTTGAATTTTTAAACTTATACTTTTTCTCTAGTTCAATATTCATGTTTTAATTATTGCTTGACCATAGAGTAAATAAAGTGTGGGCTATATATTAAAGCTTAAGTTACCTATAACTAAAGTCGTATAGTTATTTTTACATAGTTTCAATGATGACACTTAAGTTCTTTCTAACACCAAGTAGAATGTTGTGTACTTATATGTCTGTGTACTTGTATTGCAGATAAGTGGCCTGTGGAGCGATATTCACAATGGGTAAAGAAATCTTGGGTGGAAATTCCGCTAGAGAAAGGCAACTGTGTGATATTAATAAAGGTAATTCGTAATTAATTACATAGTGTAAGTCAAGTGTACTCTTATTAATATTAAAAATTTGCTAAATATCATCATTGTACTTACCGTAATGTCAAGCGTAAGAAGTTTTAAATCTTGGGTGGAAATTCCGCTAGAGAAAGGCCACTGTGTGATATTAATAAAGGTAATTCGTAATTAATTACATAGAGTAAGTCAAGTGTACTCTTATTAATATTAAAAATTTGCTAAATATCATCATTGTACTTACCGTAATGTCAAGCGTAAGAAGTTTTTTTTATTTATTACCTGCCTCCTTTCCCAGCAAGCATCTTACAGGTGATATCGATCAGTTGATTAGTTGCACTGCCAAAACTGTGTTATCAATACCCTTTTTGATAAAGGCCTTATAAAAGCTATTTGCATTCTGAAAAATGAGATTTGTAAATGGGTAACTTTAGAACCAATTGCAACTAGTTGATTTTGTAAACTTTTTACTTTACTTCCAGTTTGTGTTATACTCTATCCATCCTTGTTATCCTAGTCACTCAAAATCTTTATTTACAGCATCAAACCAAATTTTCTGTTAATAAAATACTACACTTGTTCAGAGGGGGGGGGGAATTAGTATTGCTTAGAACTAGACTCAATTTTCATCTGTACAGTTTGTACTTTAATACATTCGCATTCATGAAAGTTTTTTTATTTTAAAGTATAGCCCATCACCAAACACTGTTTGTTCTATTAGACGATACTCAAGGTATTTAATGATACAAGGAGCTAGAACCTCATACATGGTCAGTTGATGATAGGAATAATCATTTGTTACACAATCGAAAAATGAGCCTTTTTAAAATTAACAATACATTGTAGCGATTTATTTAGAATATAAAATATTTTACTTTGAAATTAGATATTGCTATGAATAAGTCACCTTTAGAGATATAAAAGATATAAAAATTACTATTTCTTTCCAAAGTAATCCTAAGTTACTGGATTTCAAATTTATAAACCTACCTATATAGCACTTACATGATATAGGAGGAAGACTAAATCATGTAACCCTGTAACTAATATGAGGAGCAAAATATGAGTCATTTATAGCTGGCCACACATAAACTGGCGCACAACCTCGATCATAGGCAAGGAGAAGGGTAATGGAAGCAAAAGACTGTTCAATATACGTTATAATGTGTTATAGTATTTATATCACAATGATGTAGATTTGACAAGGCCGAAAGGCCGCTAAAAATAATTTTAATTTGATTTGTTATATTAACTAGATCATTTACATAGGTTTGAAAAAATTTATTTATATCAGTTTTCTAAACAACTGCAACACTTGCAATTTTTTACCAATGACCTTTGATCCAACACGCATTACAAAAACCAATGTTTTTGAATAGGGCTAGTACAAGTTTTCCATCGATCAATCGCTTACCAACTTATCAACTAGCTATACACATCCCTTTAAAGATAAAGTGGTGATTTATTAAAGATTTAAATGCTTGGCACCCTTTAACTGATTTACTGCAATTTAAACAAATTGATTTTTAATTTGACCGAAATGAATTGCCTATATCAATTGCTCAATGAATCGTTTTATTTTGTAATAACTATTAATAATTAATTTTGCATTAGTTTATGACTATCCGAACTTTTAATTTTGTAAATTTATAAAAACTTACTGAGACATATGTTGTTTTTAGTTATGCCTCAGTAAGTCTTTATAAATTTACAAAATTTAAAGTTCAAATAGTCATAAACTAATGTAAAAGTGATTAATAAGATTCACTGAAATTAATGGAGTGCAAAATTTAAGGACATTAATAAATACACAATTACTTTTATTCATTATTGCTGGAGCTGCCTTTTTTATAAGTTGGCTATGCACTTTTGCTCTAAATTATAATGATTAACTTTTGTTAATCTGATGATCTTTGTTAAGGGTATTATGAACATAATGTATAAAAAGGATATTTTACCAAAACACTTCTAAATAGTTTACAACTTGCCTATAGTAGCCCTTACTTATATTTGTTGAGGATGGCCGTTTCGGGAGATGTGTCCTATTGTCAACTCAGACCGTAACATGAGCACATAAAACACTTGTTACAGTCTGAGTTGAGAATGGGAAACATCTCCCGAAATCGCTGTTTCAATAAATATAAGTAAGTGCTACTATAGGCAAGTTGTAAAATATTTACAAGTGTTTTAGTGAAAACTAGTAGCTCAGGTGAAGATGGAATCAACATATAAGGATATTTTAGTCTAGATGACAGAAATGGTTTTTGTTGAAGAAGACTGTTTATGCCAGTTACAACTAATTCTCTTATATAAGGCAAGATAACATCAAGAAAAGTTTTCTGCATGGTAGTAAATCAGTGGTTAAAAATAAATACAAATTGGTTAAAATATGATTGAACTTAGACTAAGAAAACAACAGACTTTTAGTAGTTTGTGTTTTTCGCTATTTATTTTGTACTAAACACTTGTAAATATTTACACAATTACATTACAACTCACACACACTTTTTGACATCATAACTCCTAATAATCACAAAATACACCCACACTACCATAATATCCCATCCCCACCCTAATACCCTAACCTACGAAAACCTTGAGATTAGTTACGGTCTGAGTTGGCAATGGGACGAAAAGGCTGTCCTCAACAAATATAAGTAAGTGCAAGTCGTAAATATTTACAAGTGTTTAGTGAAAACTAGTAGCTTAAATGAGGTTGGAATCAACAAATATACATTTTGTAGATTTACTGTACATATGAATATAATAATAATAAATGTTTGCAATTTTTTATATATATACTTTTCAAACTGTCATTTGTTTTTCAAGAAAGATTTAATTTATCTCTATTTTTCTAATGCTGTGAATTGTAGCATGGCTGACTTGGAGAGCAGAAATAACTGAAATACTGGAGGACAGGAGCAATGAAGGGATGGATTATAGAGAAGTTGTTGTGTAAAAAATATGAAAAAGTTGCTTATAGTGTCAGTTACTTTTGACAGTAGCCATTTTGTAACCTGTATTCAATCAGGTTGAGTCGAGGTCCACTTCAAATACGACCTTGTTCACATGACACCATAATTTTCTTCTATTCTCAGTAGCAGGAAATATTTATACACTCTCCTTAGTCCTGCCTAATTCTATATAGCCGTGCTATAAGCACAGAAATATATGTTGTCTATATAAAAAATTTAACAAATGCGTTAAAAAAAAACTTTTTTTCAGATGTTTTTCAAAATTATCTCCTAGGTTGAATTTTTATAAAATTTGACTTGTAAATGTAAATGTTTATTAAAAGTTTTGTATTGTTTGGTTTTTATTAAGTTTAATGTATTGTTATGAATTTTATAAATTGTAAGCTATGGTTAGTATTAAATTTTAAAAAATGAGCTCTTGAAAAGGAATTTTGGAAAGAAATTCGAAACTTAAAGTATTTGTAAAAACACGAATTGGTCTGTGATGTGTCACTAACCTAAAAAATTGAATAATTATTAACAGACATGAAATAAAAATATTAACATTTGTTGATTTCATCTTCGCGTGAGCTACTAGTAATCACTTACACTTTTAAAATGTTTTAAACTTACCTATAGTAGCACTTACTTTGCTTGTTGAGGACGGCCGTTTCGGGAGATGTGTCCCTTTGTCAACTCAGACCGTAACTCTGTTTGAGTTGACAAAGGGACACATCTGCCGAAACGGCCGTCCTCAACAAGCAAAGTACAGGTAAGTGCTCCTATAGGCAAGTTTAAAACATTTTAAAAGTGTAAGTAGAAATATTAGTTAAAAATTGTTTCCAGAAAATGAGTTGATTTTTTTTCTTCATAATTTATTGAATTAGCTTCAATATGCTCTATGTAGAATTCATAGGTTTGTCATAATCTACACTTTGATTTGAGATAGTTAAAAATTATGTTTAATTTGATGTGAGGAACATGTTTTACACTTTGGTGCTATAGTTGACATTATTTGGTAAATGATTCATGCAATTTATAAGTTAGGGAAGTATTGACTAAATCTCTTGCTTGCATAAGAAAGCTTGACTAAGCAGTGCAGGTGACCTCCTCACACTGTGGTGTTGACATCAACCATGACCTACATCTCTACCGTAACCTACTTGTGCTGTTCACACCCTAAGCTGGTAAGGGTAGAGGAAAAAAACAGGGAATATGAAAATATACTTTCATTGTGGCACACCCTCTGGAGGCATAATAAAAAATGGATAATTAAAGACTTTCAGTGCTGATACAACAGATCTGTGTCGTCACTAGCAGTGTCAAATGACTTATGTCGCTGTTATGCACATTCTAACATTTTGTTAATGTTATCTATATATTTAGCCTTTTAGACCTTGCAATGTTTATTTTTGAGGACTGTACAAGTCACCTCCTGGTTATTTTTAAATAGCTACTTTTATGCGCTATTGTGTCTAATATTTGAATATTCACAATGTTTTAAGGCTCATTATGTTTAAGTACGTTACTAACATTGATACATTATCTTTCCACTAATTTGTGTCTAATATATTTTGTCCAGGATTCCCAGCTGTTATTGATCAACAAGGATACTGTCATGGAAACAGTATGCTTAGCTGGTGGTTCTGGATTTGTGAAGTCTTCTTATTTCAACGACAATCTTGGAATTCTTGTTCAAAATCAGGTGAAAACAGTTATAATTAATACTGAAACTATTATTTAAAGATCAAACTTCTGGTTTGTGGCCACATGTTCTGGCTGTCACAAAAGCAAGAGATTTATTGGATAAGCATTAGAGAGTTGTTATTTATATTTCTGGCCTAACATTGGCCTTACAATGTAGTTTGGTTTTGAAGTTTGGGAACAAAAAAAGTCATTAGGTGCCAAATCAAGGGTGTATAGTGGATGACCCATTAATTCAATTTTTTGGTATGTCAAAAATGCCATTGTTTGAGGGGATGTGTGAGAAGCTCAGATTGTCATGATGAGGTTTTGGAGGAATAATACAGTGTTTCTGTTATCCATCTATTCGCTCAACCATCATGGCCCAACGGTGATGGATAATCGAGTTTTACTGTAGTAATTTGCGGTTTTGTTTCAGGCTCATATCCTTAAATCTATGATTAATCACTTACGTAGGTGCTACACAGCTTTTGATATATCTTGAGGGAGTTTTCTCAAAATTTCATTACACTAATCAACATGAGCCTTTTTTGTGCGTTTGTCAGGTTATGCGGGATCCAAAAGGAACAAACCTTTTTTACAGACACATTATCGTGCAATATCTTATTGATGCTTGTCATTAGAATGCCTAAAGATGCTACAGTCTCACAACGTATCACAAGATGATCTTGATTTAATATTGCCTCGTAATGTTCATGCACAGCACTAATATGCTTTTGGCACAAAAACTTACTTTGTTAATTAGAGTATCATAATTACCGCTATTCCCAGCATTGTCACACTACTGGTTGATGGGTTTTGGAGGGCCTCCATCAATCAGAACTTTTTACAAACTGTTCTTCCCTGAATGGGAATCGTCTTTAATCGTATCTAACTATACTCCTCTTTGTTATATAACCTTTATCTCATATCAGTTCAGCCTATTCTATTCAAAGCTATGTCTATTGTTTAATCTATTGTATTTACTTAGGAACCATTTTATACTTCAAACATTATATTCGATTGATTCTGTATTTGTTCGTTTATTATTGTCAAATTTTTCAATTGGGCTTTGTATATTTCCAGATTTTCAATAATAATAAGACGTTTTCTTTTATTTTGTATTTTATTGGCTTCATAACTTTTTCAATTTCCCTTGGCATATGTCCCTCTTTTATAAGATGTGTTACAAAATTAGAATCATTTTTCACATTCTCTCGCAAGTAGTGTGGCAATGCTAGGATTGGCAGGTAATTATGACACTCTAAATAGGAATAAAATTCTAGCGGAAAAGTAGAAAATTATAAAAAGTAAACCTATTTTGAGTAACATTCACCAGGTTCGTCCTAGAGCAAACATATGAATGGATTGTAAAAACTGAATTGACTTTGTTATACCAGTTTTTTAAAGTACTGCACAATGGTCCTTTATTGCTGTATATAAAATTAAGTTAATTGGTGAACTCTTGTAGTGATAATCTACATAGATAGATTTTATAATCACACAAAATATTCAGAAGTAAATCCAGTGTTTTACCTAAGATAAATTAAACAATACTAATAACAGTAACAATTTAATTGAAGTTCAACAATGTGAATTTTCCAATGGAAAAATCAGTTGGCACCTAAAAAAATCAGTTGGCACCTAAAAAATCAGTTGCCACCTAAAAAAATCAGTTGGCACCTAAAAAATCAGTATCATTTGTATAGAAACCACCTAGCAACATACAAAAATATAAATAGCAACCCTATCTACATTCTTTATTAGGTTTGTTTTTTAAAGTTATGAACAAAAACAATAATTACGTTTTGCAATTGTTAGGTAATAAATCTTGGGGTTTTTAGTAACACTTATTTATGACTTTATTTAGCAAAACACCACTACTACTGATATTTCTCAGCAGAGGCGTTTAATATTTGGCTTCACAGACTCCTAATTTGAATGTATTTCAGTGTAGTTTCATGTTTATTACTTTAGATCGTTGATCTGTATTAAACAGTATGAGTCTTGTACGTAACTCACAGCATTGAACAATACACTGATAAAATAAGAAACATGTCTGCTGAGAAGTTTAATTTACCGAAAGAAGTATATGGCAGTGAATGTTTATCACGCGGACATTTTTTTAAATGGTGTTACCGAGAGCCAAAATAGCTCGAATGAGCAATTTAAAATTTTAAACAATGGAATTTTAAAAAATAAATTTATAAATTTTGTATATCTATAGGATTGCGTACCTTTACTGGGTTCCTGAAGGTTAAACAATTATCAATATTACCACCTTGAGGTACTTTTTAAACTACGTGAAAGAGTAAGGAAAAACGCCCCAAAATGTAAAAGGACAAGTAATGGATTCTCCACTAAGACAATGTGCCAGCTTATTCCAGATTATCTGTCAAGAGGTTCCTAGCCAACTACAGCATCTCAGTGTTAGAACATCCACCTTATTCACCAGATGTAGCACCATGTGACTTCTATCTCTTCCCTAAGGTGAAATCTGCATTAAAAGGGATAAGATTTGAGTCTGTGGAAGTTGTAAAAGAGAAACCAGCCTGAAGGAGCTGAGAGAATATGACTACCAGCACTGTTTCCAACAATGGAAGATTAGTATTTTGTCTAGAAGGCTTGTCTGTCTGTCTACTGGATATGCTCATAGGGGTGGGTTGATAAACTCTTATTCTGAGGGTAATGAGGTTTACTATTATTCATTAATTGTCCTCTTTGAGGTTGGCCATGGCTAGAAAAAGTTGTTTATATAAAGGATTTGGCTGTTGGTAAGTTTGTTTAGGTATTTGGTGATAATTAGTCTCTGGATGTATTGGTTTTCTTACGGTATTATTTTGACCTTTCTGAAAAACTGATTGTTTGTACGGTTATGTAAACATTTTATTATTTTTAAACTGAAAATCGTTAGTTAGCATATTTAAAGCTTCTGCGAGTGTTGTGGGGCCTATAGTTCTCATTAAAGACCCCAGTGGTTCTTGAAAACCTCTTAACAAAACTCTTAATGCTAATTTTTAAACATATTCACACATTGTATCAATAGCTTTAACTGGTTCTTTATTAATAAAATATTCTATTTGTAAATTTAATAATTTTTGTATCCTTTCATAAAATTTTAAAAGAGATTCACTTAGCTCTGCCATTTCAAGATTTAATGTAAAACAATCTCTTTTATCTAGGAAATTAGTTAAAAGAATTTTCCTTACATCTAACCAGTTATAACTGTTTGAACTCACAACTAACTCTAAATCTTGTCCCTTTAGTTTTGCTAAAATTAAGGACATCAAATATTCATTTTGAAAGTCATCAGGATTATTAGCAACAAAGAATTTACTTACTATTTTATCACAAATTGTGACAAATCTATTTAGCATTATAGGCTCGCCAGAAAATTCTGGTATCATATCTAAGAATTCCTCCTTTAAAGTTGGAGTAGCCATTTTTCTTTTATATTTAATTTTTAAAAAAATAAAATATATAGTGAAAATATAACAATATTTTACTTAATAATACAGTCGAACCTCTGTATAACGAAGTCGATTATCCAGGGAAAAAGTCGTTGTAGAGGGGTATTCGTTATTGATAGGTTGTGTGTCAAGAATGTTCCCACCCCATCTCACTGATCTTACCGCATTACGCATACCGCACTAGGTGCGGTAATAAAAGGGATACAGTATATCGCAAGCGTAGTTAGTATAATAGGCCAATGCTAATATAGGATAATGTTTTATAATGTCTCAATTTATTTGAAATTCAAGTTGTTAAAAATGTTTTATTGATGTTTTCAGAATGTTTCTTCATTGTATTAGATATCCATATTCAATTTTTTTCATAGTGTCTACTCTGTATAGGCTATTATCATAAGTTATCTAATGCTTATGAAAACTTACTGGTAAATAAGTACACTAACCAATTCATTTTCAGGAAGCATGACTTGAACGTAGGGGAATTTAATCGAAGCAAACTTAGTAGGCCGTAATTTAGTAACTGTATTATTTATTAACCGTATTACATTTATTAACTGCCTATACTGATTTTATTTGAATACACACAATCTATCAGTATTTTATTTTTATATACACAATTCAATTTCAAACAACACACACTGTTTTATACACTACACAGATCGTATCCGGAGAAAAAAATACTGTATTAAATTAAACATAAAATACGTTGTACAGTAATACAGTACTGTAAATACAGTAACTTCGTATAGGTACTTTTAAAATCGTTTCTAGTTTTCAAAGTTTTACTTGAAAAAGTTAGTAATTTTTTGTTGTACTTTGCGTTTGAATAAAATATCACTTTCTATGAATGTTTCACATTTATTCAGACAATCAAAAATGTTGTCTGGTACACCATCTTTCAGTTGAAATCCTCGCCTGATGATTTTGAAAGCTTGTAAAACTTCATGATCTGTAGGGTTCTTCTCTTCAGATTCATCACAATCATCGTCATAGTCGTCGTCATCATCTTTCAAAAGTTCATTTGAGTTTGTCATCTGGACGCTTTGGCGTATGTCTTCATTGTCTGGAAAATTGGAAACAGCCATATCTTCTTCCAAACAAATAAAATCTTCAAGTGGAACGTCATCAGCTACATTTCCTGAACTCTTCAGAAAATCCCATTGCTTTTTTAATTCACTTGAATCTCTTTATATTATTATAATTATTCAATAATAAGCAACTAAATTAAATTTTTAATTTGTTGACCCAAGTAGGAATTGACTTGTTTATATTACTTGTGTCACAATACAATTTACAATAATTTGGAATTGCCTAAAAGCTTAGACCTTTATGAACGGTCCCATCCCATAAGAGTATTTTTCCAATAAGTTTTTTTAGTAAAGAATTCTTTTAGTTTTATTTGCATGGCCATTTGTACAAAGTAAAACTGCTAATACGCCGGTGATTTATACAGCTTTTTGTTTCAGGGTTTTATCTCAAAATTTAGAATAAAATTTGACACAAGCCCATCGGAGTCAAGTGTCAATAATTGCCTCTCATGTGTGTCAAAACTCAAAAACTTCATCCAAGTGACAGACTCAGCTTCAAGTAATGTTACAAGTAGGTATATCCATCTTTTTGTTACAGAATTATTACTGACCTTTTTGAAGTAAAAATCTTTAAGCTTTTATTTGTAGATGCCAAAATATAAACATTTCATGTCACACCATATAATACAAGTTAGAGTACCATGATCTGATTTTTAGGTGTTTATTCTTCATTCATTTGATTTCCATGATTCATTTAACATGTGAATTTATCTTTATATTTAAAGTTTTGCTTACATAATTATCAGATGTTTTAATATAATCCAAAAAATATATAAAACAAAAATAAAAAAGTTAAACTTGTTTTATATAGGTTTAATATGTAGTTCAAAATTCACAACAAAAATTTAAAAGTTAAAAAAGTTACAATTTAAAATTTTTCATTTACTTTGTTTAGGATAATAATAAGGAATAATGAATAAATATAAACATATTTCTCCTTAAAAATTAATAGGTTCTAAAAGCTCAAGTTACCATATGAAAGTTCTGTTTTTTTCAATGTAAAATCCTTGTTGCAGCCCTCAGCTCAGTTTCTGGTCTGTTGTTCCCCTGAATCTCTTCTGAACCACTATAGTTGCTTTTGCCAATTTTTACAGTCATGTTTTTTCCAATTCCTTCTATTAGTTCACACTTTCCTTGTATATATATCTTGCTAAAATTTTCAATAAATAAAACATCTTCAATTCATCCACTTAAATTCAAATACGTTTTTTTTTTAAACTTGTAGTAGATGACACTTGTGTTAATACAGTTATTTCTAATATTATTTCAGTAATTATATTTAATTAATTAATTTTAGTTTTAATGGGAGGAAAACTTTTCACAAAAGGGGCAAGGTATGATATATAATTATTTTATCCCATTTGGCTTGATATAAGGGATAACATATGATTTCATAAAACAGCTGATTCTATGTTTTAGGTTTTGTGGTAGAACAGCTGTTTTAACTCATCGGTTATGGTAATTTATTTATATTAATTGTAATTATTGAATAAAAAGTAACTAAAATAAAATATTTCTTTGTTAACCTAAGTAGGAATTGACTTTAACACATTTTTGTTTATATTACTAACTTGTATAAATAGCCATCCCCTTATTCGCCAGCATCTGATACTTCAAAAGCGCTTTCATCATCCCTTTTAGTTTCTCCAAGCCAGCAGAATATATTCACATTATAATTCCTTCTATCAATTATTTAATTTTTAGTGTTCACAAAAAATATAAATAAAAAATTGTTAACAATATAAAATCTTATAACATTTATAAATAAAAAAGTCATGTGAGTAGTCGAGCAGATTACTATTGTAATCCAAGCAAAATTAAAAACACAATAAAATTCGGTCACTCTGTTTTGAGCTTCTATACTTGAGTGGCAGCATTGGTAACATGTATGAGAAAGGTATATGACCATTCGAGGTCATAACTATTGCTAACCCCTAGTTACAGAAAAAAAATTCTATCTCTGGAATACAATACAATTAGTGCCACTATTCCAGTGGTAATTTTCTTTACCTAATTTCTACAAGTACATATAACAACTAACCATAACACCACACTAGTTCAAATGTTCCTCTTCAGTCCTCTCACCATCTAGCAGTTGGAGAACGTCTGTGATCTGAGGGCCTTGTATTCTTTAAACATAATAAAATACTAGTTCAAATGGTCCTCTTCAGTCCTTTCATTATCTAGCAGTTGGAGAACCTCTGTGTTTAGAGGGCGGTTAATTCAGTAACCATAACACCACACTAGTCCAAACGATCTTCTTCAGTCCTCTCACCATCTAGCAGTTGGAGAACGTCTGTGATCTGGGGCCCTTGTATTCTTTAAACATAATAAAATACTAGTTCAAATGGTCCTCTTCAGTCCTTTCATTATCTAGCAGTTGGAGAACCTCTGTGTTTAGAGGGCGGTTAATTCACTAACCATAACACCATACTAGTTCAAATGGTGCTCTTCAGTCCTCTCACCATCTAGCAGTTAGAGAACCTCTGTGTCCGGAGGGTGGTGTATTGACTAACCATAACACAACACTAGTTCAAACAAAAAACTTCAATTCTCTTACCATCTAGCAGTTTTAGAACCTCTGTGTTTAGAGAGCGGTATATTTACTAACCATAACACCACACTAGTTCAAATGGTACTCTTCAGTCCTCTCACCATCTAGCAGTTAGAGAATCACTGTGTTCGGAGGGTGGTGTATTCACTACCCATAACACCACACTAGTTCAAATGGTGCTCTTCAGTCCTCTCACCATCCAGCAGTTAGAGAACCTCTGTGTTCGGAGGGTGGTGTATTCACTAACCATAACACCACACTAGTTTAATTACTCCTCTTCAGTCCTCTCACCATCTAGCAGTTGGAGAATCTCTGTGTATGGAGGGTGGTGTATTCACTAACCATAACACCACACTAGTTTAATTACTCGTCTTCAGTCCTCTCACCATCTAGCAGTTAGAGAATCACTGTGTTCGGAGGGTGGTGTATTCACTAACCATAACACCACACTAGTTCAAATGGTGCTCTTCAGTCCTCTCACCATCTAGCAGTTAGAGAACCACTGTGTTCGGAGGGTGGTGTATTCACTAACCAGAACACCACACTAGTTCAAATGGTGCTCTTCAGTCCTCTCACCATGTAGCAGTTAGAGAACCTCTGTGTTCGGAGTGTGGTGTATTCACTAACCATAACACCACACTAGTTTAATTACTCCTCTTCAGTCCTCTCCCCATCTAGCAGTTGGAGAATCTCTGTGCATGGAGGGTGGTGTATTCACTAACCATAACACCACACTAGTTTAATTACTCCTCTTCAGTCCTCTCACCATCTAGCAGTTGGAGAACCTCTGTGTTCGGAGGGTGGTGTATTCACTCATAATAACACCGTACTAGCTTATTTAGTCCTCTTCAGTCCTCTCACCATCTAGCAGTTGGAGAACCTCTGTGTTCGGAGGGTGGTGTGTTCACTCACCATAACACCACACTAGTTAGTCCTCTTCAGTCCTCTCACCATCTAGCAGTTAGAGAACCACTGTGTTCGGAGGGTGGTGTATTCACTAACCATAACACCACACTAGTTCAAATGGTGCTCTTCAGTCCTCTCACCATCTAGCACTTAGAGAACCTCTGTGTTCGGAGGGTGGTGTATTCACTAACCATAACACCACACTAGTTTAATTACTCCTCTTCAGTCCTCTCACCATCTAGCAGTTGAAGAATCTCTGTGTATGGAGGGTGGTGTATTCACTAACCATAACACCACACTAGTTTAATTACTCGTCTTCAGTCCTCTCACCATCTAGCAGTTAGAGAATCACTGTGTTCGGAGGATGGTGTATTCACTAACCATAACACCACACTAGTTCAAAAGGTGCTCTTCAGTCCTCTCACCATCTAGCAGTTAGAGAACCTCTGTGTCCTGAGGGTGGTGATTTCAATAACCGTAACACCACACTAGTTTAATTAGTCCTCTTCAGTCCCCTCACCATCTAGCAGTTGGAGAACCTCTGTTTATGGAGGGTGGAGTGTTCACTAACCATAACACCACACTAGTTTAGAAAGTCCTTTTCAGTCCTCTCACCATCTAGCAGTTTGAGAACCTCTGTGTATGGAGGGTGGTGTATTCACTAACCATAACACCACACTAGTTTAGAAGGTCCTCTTCAGCCCTCTCACCATCTAGCAGTTAGAGAACCTATGTGTTCGGAGAGTGGTGAGTTCAATAACCATAACACCACACTAGTTTAATTAGTTCTCTTCAGTCCTTTCACCATCTAGCAGTTAGCAAATCTCTGTGTTCGGAGGGTGGTGAGTTCAATAACCATAACACCACACTAGTTTAATTAGTCCTCTTCAGTCCTCTCACAAACTAGCAGTTGGAGAACCTCTGTGTATGGAGGGTGGTGAGTTCAATAACAATACCACACTAGTTTAGAAGGTCCTCTTTAGTTCTCTCACCACCTAGCAGTTGGAAAACCTTTGTCTTCAAAGGACAGTGTCTACACTAACCATAATACCACATTAGTTTAGAAGGTTCTCTTCAGTCCTCTCACCATCTAGTGGTTGGAGAACCTCTGTGTTCAGAAGGCGGTGTATTCACTAACCATAACACCATACTAGTTTATTTAGTCCTCTTCAGTCCTCTCACCATCTGGCAGTTTTAGAACCTCTGTGTTCAGAGGGTGGTGTATTCACTCACCATAATACCACACTAATTTAATTATTACTTTCACCAACTAGCATTTTCAGAAATTCTGTGTTTCAAGGGCGGTTTATTCACTAACCATAACACCATACTAGTTTCAACTGTCATCTTCAGTCCTCTTACTATCTAGTAGTTTGAGAACCTCTTTGTGCGGAGGGCGGTTTATTCCTTAACCATAGCAGCACACTAGTTTAGAAGGTCCTCTTCCGTCCTATGGCCATATAGCAGTTTGAAAACATCTGTTTAAGGATGGTTTATTCACTAACCATAACACCACACTAGTTAAAATGGTTTTCTTCAGTCCTCTCCCAATCTAGCAGTTGGAGAACGGTGTATTCCTTTAACATAATACCACTCTAGTTCAAATGGTCCTCTTCAGTCCTCTCACCATCTAGCAGTTGGAGGACCTCAGGGTGTTGTCTGGGTGGTGTCTTCTCTAACCATAACACCACACTAGTTTAAATGATGCTTTTCAGTCCTTTTACCATCTATTTCAGTTGGAGAACCTTTGTGTTCAAAGTGCGGTTTATTCATTAACAATAACACTATACTTCTTCAAACATTCCTCTTGAGTTCTCTCACTAACTAGCAGTTTTAGAACCTCTTTGTTCGGAGGGCGGTGTATTCACTAACTATAACATAACACTAGTTCAAACAGACCTCCTTAGTTTTCTCACCGTCTAGCAGTTTTATAACCTCTGTGTTTCAAGGGCCGTTTATTCACTAATCATAACACCACACTAGTTCAAAAGGTCCTCTTTAGTCCTCTCACAATGTAGCACTTTTAGAACCTCTGTGTTGGGAGGGCGGTGTGTTCACCAACCATATCACCATACTAGTTTAAATAGTCTTCTTCAGTTCTTTCACCATCTATCAGTTAGAGAACCTCAGTAATTGGAGGGCTGTGTCTTCACTAACTATAATACCACACTAGTTTTAATGTTTCTTTTTGTCCTCTCACCTTCTAGCAGTTGGAGAACTCTATGTTTTTAAAAGAATTGTTTATTCACAACCATAACACTACACTAGTTGAAACGGCTGGCATTGTTTGTCCTTGATAATTTGTTTTAACTACAATAAACACACCTCAAACCACTTTCGTAGTGCTGCTTCGCTGATATTTTGACTCGACAAATGCCTTAAAGAATATCCATATTTACAGAAGTATGTTGAGTAAAACTATCATCAATTTCGAATAATCTTTTAAAATATATTTCCGAATAGAAAATCAATTAAATTATAATTTTATTTGAATACTCTTGTGTCCACTAAGCTTAGAATCACTGATCTACTAATGTACAAGTAATCCTGTCTAATGTAAGGTTTGTATGATTTATTTCAGAGCCCACAGAAGAAGAGTCAAAAGTAAAAACAATCCATGAAATTGCAATGAAGTTGTTACATGAGGACTTGGAGTCGGGAAGTTTAGGTAAGTTTAGCAACAGTTTGTTGACACTAAGGCAACATCAAGACGTATCCAAAGAAATCACTATTAACTCTCCATCTTATTTAAGTAAGTCAACACTCTTGCAGCCGTGCTTATTAATATTAGACAGCCGGTCCTACTGAGGACTATTGCCCTCCACTGCCATTTTGCTTATATATCAATACTTTTATCTCAGTAAAAAGCCATAAGTACTTGGTTGGGTTAAATAAATCTTTACTAGTGTTTCAGAAATGAAAAATTCTTATACAGTAGAGTCTCGATAATTTATGGTAGATGGGACCGAGACCCCCTCGGATTACCTAAAACTCAGATTATACAGAAGTATGTTCCTGTGCATTAAAAAAAAGGAGAATTTTATATGAACATTTCTTGGAAGGTTGACTCATTTTCTTTGCATGCCCTATTTATATAAACATTTCTTGGTAGCCTGACTAATGTTCTTTGCATATCGTATTGAAATAAACATTTCTTAGAAGTCCGACTCATTTCCTTTGCACACTATATCGATTTAAACATATCTTGGAAGCTTATTTACTTACTAGCCAATGCCCACCCTTGGCAGTTGAGCCATTTGGCGACTCGCTGACCAGTAGAGATGGGCATCCCTGAAGATGGGACTGTTGTAATCCTGGGCCTGGTCTAGGAATGTGCAATTATTAAGGTGTTCGGCATTCATAACTTCACCACCACACAGCAGACACTCTGGGGTTGGTAGCACATGAATGCGGTGGAGGTGCGCAGCAAGGTAATCATGACCGGTCTTCAATCTGAAAGCTGCAACGCTAACAGATCGGGGCAAGTTTTGGTCAATTGGTCTACCCCTCACAAGACTTTCCCACCGTTTTCCTGCTGAGAGCTCCCTCAATCGACCGTGATTCCATTTTTTGGTGGACGTCTTTATTAGGGACTTGGAGGAATGTAGTGAACTCAGGGCTGGGGGAGGCTTGTTCCCTGCCTTGCTAGTTGATCAGCCTTTTCATTGCCAGTGATGTTTACATGGCTCGGGATCCACTGGAAATTAAGTACCCATCTGGAATTTATGAGAGCATTTAGTTTTCTTCTACATTCTATGGTTCTACTACAGTCGCTCCATGAGTTCCCAGATTCACGATGGAGGTCTTAGAGTCAACAAGGAAAACTGCCTTACCCGGAGCAGTCAGATTCTCAAGTTCTATTGCTGCAGCATATATGGCAGCTACCTCACCATCATAGTTGCTAAGGTGGGCCCCAACAGCAGAAAATCCCTCAAAAGTATATGCAGTAGTATGCAGCACTTGTTTTGCCTGATTCAGTTATGGATGATCCATCTGTGTAAATTTGGAGCCATTCTAGTGCAGGGTATTTTTTATTGATAGTTCGGAGGGCTGCACTTCTAAGCTCCTGATCCGAAGATGCATGCTTCGGCAAATGGTGATCTGTCAGGAGGAGCTCTGCCTCGGGGATTTTAGTCTATCTTTGGGTTTATGGGACTTGTCCCACTATATTGATTTAAACATTTCTTGGAAGCCCGACTTATTTCCTTTCCATACCCTATTGATACAAATATTTCTTGGAATCCTGACTCATCATTTGCTTTCAAATAGATAAAATAGGTTCAAATAGAAATAGGCTCAAATTATACTGAAGTTCGAAATATCAGGACTCTGATCTTCGAGACTCTACTGTATTTGTGTTTAAAAAAGTCTAAACACGTAATTGGCATGTTTGCTCTATGGAACTATAACACATTCCAAGCATTTTAATACCAGTATTGATATAAAAAATTATTAGAACATTTTCACAGAAAGTTATGTTATAAATATGTAACAAATGTGTTCAAATATAAAACACAATAATCAATGCTTGATAGAAATATGTGCACTGTAGGCCTAAAGTATGAAGATAGATTTGTAGTTGTAAAGCAGATGACATGTCAGCACCATAATGTCTAGTGGTCGGTAACAGATTATTTATTACACTGAAAAGAGCCGGATTTTCTGCATCATTGCGATTCTCCGCTAACCCTTACAACAGAGGCTCCTTCCAGTTCTCTATTACAATACCATGAATCTGACCTGCCTCTGGGACAAGACGAAGTCCAACCAGATACTACGGTTTCAACAGTTTTTCCAGGACTACTCGGACCAGTAGAACCTTCCGAATAGTTAGGTTGTCCATATCTTCGTTACTCCATCTGATTAATTCAAGAAGTACAATTGAAACTGTATCCTCTCGGTTAGCCTTACCTAAGGGTAGGACCTTCAGATTAGGGTCTTTGTTTATGAATCACAATCTGTTTACGAAACACATGTTGAGATAGGTGATGCCGTGTCAGTAGATAAATATTGAATTTGTAACATCATACGTCAAGATAA
The DNA here is from genome assembly GCA_036971475.1 of Prosapia bicincta. Lineage (NCBI taxonomy): Eukaryota > Metazoa > Arthropoda > Insecta > Hemiptera > Cercopidae > Prosapia > Prosapia bicincta. The sequence continues at coordinate 199,351,470 of JBAIZL010000002.1, forward strand.
TGGTGACAAAAGTGTGTACAGAGGAGGCCGTCAGACAGTGTGCGTACTTAAGCATTTCCCGAGTTCAGTCCAGTTGTTGCTTTGAGTCGGAGCACACTGGAGTATTTCACGTCATAACATGGCCAAAAATCTCACGCTCTTGCTTTTATTACAAAAATATAGGTGAAAAAACCCCAAAACCACAAAAATTAATAAAAAAATAACTAAAATAAGTTACGTAAGATTAAATCCTTATGTACATTTTGATGACAAAGTCAACATCTTCAGAGGTTCCTATTACAAAAGTACAATCTAGAATACAAAGAAATTAACAAACTAGACTGACACCGGCCGCTGTCTGCTGAAGGTTATATAGGCGTGAGCAAACAGAGGTCGGTGTCAGTCTAGTTTGTTGATTTCTTTGTTTTCTAGATTGTACTTTTGTAATAGGAACCTCTGAAGATGATGACTTTGTCATCAGAATGTACATAAGGATTTAATCTTAGGTAATTTACTTTAGTTATTTTTTGATTAATTTTTGTGGTTTTGGGGTTTTTTCACCAATATTTTTGTAATATATTGTACCACTGTGCTCTTGATATTGTATCTTGCTTTTATGCTAATTGTCTAATTTTGCTATCCCATAGTAACTTAATAAATCTACTTATATTTAAACAAGGAAAATAATGCATATTGTTTTACATGTAAATTTTATATTTTATACATTATATATAATTTTTCATATATTTTGCATATATGTACTTTATACAATATCTAGAAAACATTTGTATATAGGAAATTACTGTGAGATGTTTTTTACTCCGATTCTTCTGAGTTTAGGTCTTTTCAATTTTCATCATCATCCTTTTAATTTTCATCTTTTTTTGAATAAAAAATGCTTGTGTCAGGTAAAGCCCTCACTACTAAATTGTTTACTGTTTTTTCTAGAATTTTTGTAACAGCTTTTATGAGCAGCTTTCTAATTATTGTTGCATTTTTTGGCTATTCTGTTATTTTCATAATCAATAAACCAGCACCAGCATTTCCGAAAGCACTCCAACTCATTGATGCAGCATATGTGAGCTCTTCGGAGGTAGACCTTTCGCAATGCTTCAGTTTTTCTGCATTCGCTTCTCTCACTAGCCTCTTTTTGAGAACAGCATGGAGTACTTTGACAAAAAACTGGGTATCTTAATATTAACTAGCAACCAATATTCATTCTCCTGTACGAGCCTGCCTTCACCTTCTTTGTTATGGGCTGAAGCCCACTTCTTAAAACCATCATAAACACACTCAATATAAAGTGAATAACAATTGAATTTTGTATAACTAATATTTATTTTATGCTGTATAAATATAAATAACTATATTTAGTTGCTACAATACTCACATAAAATAACTTTCATTTTTATATGCTATATTTTATAAAATTACTTTTACAAACAAATGTGGGCGTAAAAAACACACACATATATATATATATATATATATATATATATATATATATATATATATATATATATATTAAAAACAACATAGGTTATTCAAATACAAGAATAATTATTAATTTATATCCAAAGCTTTTTGTTGGTAAACAGTACCAACATCATGATGTTTGCCAACGAAAAGCTTTGGATATTAATTAATAAATATTCTTGTATTTGAATAACCTATGTTGTTTTAAAATTATTAAACAAGAAAACGTATTATATATATATATATATATATATATATATATATATATATATATATATATATATATTCCATTTATATATAGATGAGTAGGACTTTTCTTTACTTTGTTAGTCAATTTGTCATTAAATGTACAATAAAATGTATACTTTAATTAAAAATGAATAAAAAGGTTCACAATATGAAGGATTTGAACAATATTTTTTTTTTTATTTGAACTTTCATACCCCAATTATTAGTATTATAATACTTTCAAAGCTCTACAAGTCCAACACACAATCAAAGAGTTTTTAGAATTACAAAAAACAAATTTTTCAATTCATTAGAATTTTCAATTAAAAATACTTGTAGGCGAGACTGGGGCTAGTTGTGACGGCGAATTCTATGTTTATGAAACTCCGAATTCTCTAAGAGAAACTGCTTTCCTAAACCTTACAATCAATTGTTGAAGAGACGCTAAGCGAGTAATCTATACGTATCAAGAAAGAAAAACTCCTTTCCCTAACTTTACGATTCCAGTGATAAACAGACGCTAATCGAGAATACCGTAAGTCTCGCAAAAGAAAACCTCCTTTCTTAAACCTTAAGAATCCAATGTGGATAAGGCGCTAAGCCAGAATGGTGTGAGTATGAAAAAAGAGAAACTACTTTCATAAACTTCACGTATCCCTTATTGAAGAGACGCTAATAGAGAATGACGTGAGTATGATGAAAAAAAAATACTTTCATAAGCTTGACGCATCCATTATTAAAGAGGCATTAATCAAGAATGGAGTGAGTATGGTGAGAAAAATACTCCTTTCACTTGTAACAGCTGTATTGACAAGTATAAGTGGTTAAAGAAACCATCAACTTTTGGTCATATTGATATTAGCTTAAACTAAATAATTTGGCTTGCGACATAAGATAATTATATAACAATAAAACAAACAAAAAACCTACATTATACATGTTTATTTGATTAAACACATATCAGTAAGGAAGACCTTACGTACTGGAATGGACTAAATCAGTTAGTAAATTCAAAAGATCAAATTTATTCAAAACTTTTTTGAATTTAAAATAGAAATGTTTAAACCTAGACATATGAAATAGAAATTCGATTAACATGTTTCTACCAATTTGACATTAAGTAGGTATAAGCAACGTGTTACTAACTAATACAGTGGGCTAAACCTGCATTTGTGTCACAGAGATTAAAAAAAGGAGTTTAGATGATTATATTCAAAATAAAATAAATTATACTAGTAGAAACACGATTATATTTATATATTTGAACGGAATGAAAAAATTGTTCAATATATTGATTCTACTTGTAGATAAATGATATTAAGAACAAACTTTATTTTCGCTGTCTAAAATATTCAAATAAATGTAAACACCTCTCTTTCACTCTCTTCACCTCTCTTCTCACTGCTCTCTTTTTTCCATTTCTTGCTCTCTTTCTCTCCTTTTGTCCCTTCATCACACCCTTCTCTCTCCCTTCCTTTCTTTTTCCTTTTCTCTTCATCTCTCCTTTCCTTTATCTTTCTCTCTTTCTTCTCTATTCTCATTTTCTTCCTTACTCTCTCCCCTTCCATTCCCCTCTTCCTTTCTCTTACCTCCTCTTTCTACTTCTCTCTTCTTCCCTTTCCCTCCCTTCCTTCCTTCCACTCCCTCCACTCCTCCCTCCTCTTCTCTTCCCCTCTGCTCACCTCTCTTTCTCTCCTCCTCTCTCTCAAAATCACTTTTCTAATATAACAGTATTACAATGCTTAAAATACGTCTATTCAATGCATTTCCACAGATACTAACACACCTCTGCCAGATGGAACCCTCTTAGAAGAGATGGTAAGGCAATGCATTTTGGATCCAGGCCTACCTGTTTTTGTTGGCAAAATTGAGAAAATTTTAAAGCATTTGAAAGGCGATACAAAGAAGTAAATAATTTCAAAACTAAAAAGAATAGATTTAAAGAGACATTATCATTAAAAGATTTGATAAATTAAGTAACTCTTATGGTTGAAAAAAATAAAATTAAAAATTATGTTATGTTTTATTTATCTGAATACTTAACAGCTAGAATTAGTACTTACTTAAATGTAAACTTTTAATCAAGTTTTATTTGTTGCCCATCCATAAAGTACGAGAATTGTGTCATCAAAACGTTTTCCTACAAAATGTTGGATACAAAATTTTTACCCCCTTCAAAATACTCCCCATTGTCTCTTTGTATTTCTGCTAACATTTTGTTCACTGCTCAAAACACTCCTGGAAGTCTTTGGCCATACTTGAAGTTGGAGCCCCATTCTTGGAGCTACAACCCTTACTTAGGGTTACAGCTCCATACTTATAGTTACATCCGCATACTTAGGGTTACAGCCCCATACTTGGGGTTACAGCATTGTACTTAGGGTTACATCCGCATACTTAGGGTTACAGCCCCATACTTGGGATTACAGCATCGTACTTAGGGTTACATCCGCATACTTAGGGTTACAGCCCCATACTTGGGGTTACAGCATCGTACTTAGTATTACATCCGCATACTTAGGGTTACATCCGCGTACTTAGGGTTACATCCCCATACTTGGGGTTACAGCATCGTACTTAGGGTTACATCCGCATACTTAGGGTTACAGCCCCATACTTGGGGTTACAGCATCGTACTTAGGGTTACATCCGCATACTTAGGGTTACAGCCCCATACTTGGGGTTACAGCATCGTACTTAGTATTACATCCGCATACTTAGGGTTACATCCGCATACTTAGGGTTACAGCCCCATACTTGGGGTTACAGCATCGTACTTAGGGTTACATCCGCATACTTAGGGTTACAGCCCCATACTTGGGGTTACAGCATCGTACTTAGTATTACATCCGCATACTTAGGGTTACATCCGCATACTTAGGGTTACATCCGCATACTTAGGGTTACAGCCCCATACTTGGGATTACAGCATCGTACTTAGGGTTACATCCGCATACTTAGGGTTACAGCCCCATACTTGGGGTTACAGCATCGTACTTAGTATTACATCCGCATACTTAGGGTTACATCCGCGTACTTAGGGTTACATCCCCATACTTGGGGTTACAGCATCGTACTTTGGGTTACATCTGCATACTTAGGGTTACATCCCCATACTTGGGGTTACAGCATCGTACTTAGGGTTACATCCGCATACTTAGGGTTACATCCCCATACTTGGGGTTACAGCATCGTACTTAGGGTTACATCTGCATACTTAGGGTACAGCATCGTACTTAGGGTTACATCCGCATACTTAGGGTTACAGCCGCAACTTGAAGCTACACTACCGTACTTAGGGTTACAGCAACAAACTTGGAGTTACATTCCCATACTTACAGTTACAGCCCTATACTTGGAGTTATATCCTCCATACTTGCAAAAACAGCCTCGTACTTGGAGATACACCCCCATACTTGGGATTACAGCTTCATATTTGGAGGTACAGCTCTATACTTATAATTACAGCCTCATACTTGGAGCTACTTCCCAATACTTGCAATTACAGCTCTGCACTTGGAGCCACACCCTCATACTTGTGGTTACAAATTCATGTTTGGAGTTACAGCTCTATACTTATAATTACTGCCTCGTGCTTTAGGTTTCTTCCCAATAATTGCAATTACAGCCTTGTACTTGGAGCTACACCCCATACTAGGCGTTACAGCCCCATATTTGGAGTTATAGCTCTATACTTAAAATTTCAACCCCGTACTTGGGGCTACGGCTCCATAATTAAATTTACCCCTCATACTTTGAGTCACAGCACCATACTTTGAGTTAAAACTTCATATTTAGAATTATAGCCTCATACTTTGAGTTACAGGTTAAAACTTGAAGTTACAGAATCATATTTTGAGTTACAACCTCTTACTTTGAGTTACAGCACCAAACTTGGAATTACAGCCTCATACCTAGAGTTACAGCCTGATACGTGGAGCAGCACCATACCTTGTGAGTCAGGCTCATACTTGCAGTTATAGCTCCATACTTAAAGTTACAGCCTCATACTTTGAGTTACAGCCTATTACATTGAGAGACAGCACCATACTTGGGGTTACAGTCTCATATTTTAAGTTGCAGGAGCATACTTTGAGTTACAGCTCCATGTTAGGAGTTAAAGGCTCATACTTGGTGTTACAGCACCATATTTTAAGTTACGCAACATACTTTGAGTCACAGCACCATTCTAGGAGTTATAGCTCCATACTTGAAGTTACAGCCTCATACTTTGAGGTACAACGCCATACTTGGTGTTATAGCTTCATATGTGGAGTTACAGCCTCATACTTTGAGTTACAGCCTTATACTTTAAGTTACAGCACTATATTTGGAGTTGGAGTCTATTAATTTGAGGACAGCATTATACTTGGAGTTACAGCACTATACTTGGAGTTACAGCACTATACTAGGAGTTACAGCACCATACTTGGAGTTTCAGCAAAATACTTCGAGGTATAGCTTCATATTAGGAGTTACAGCTATATACTTATAATTACAGCCCCGTACTTAGGGTTACACCCCATTACTTGCAATTACAGCCTCGTACTTGGTGCTATACCAACCATACTTGGGAGTTATAGCTCCATATTTGGTTTTACAGAAATAACTTGGAGTTACAGTCTCGTACTTGAAATTAAAACTCCATACATGCAGTTACAGCAAAATACTTGGAGTTACAGCACCATACTTGGCATTATAGCGCCGTATAATGAAATACAGTCTCATACTTTGAGTTACACTCCTATACTTTTGGTTAGAGCTTCATATTTGGAGTTAAATCTCTATACTTATAATTACAGGTCCGTACTTGGAGTTACAGTCCCGTACTTTGAATTAGGGCTTCATGCTTGGATTTATAGCCTCATATTTGGTGTTATAGCTCCATAGTTAGAATTACAGCTCTGTACTAAATGTTACAGCTCCATATTTGGAGTTACAGCCTCATACTTGAAGTTACAGCACCATACTTGGAGCTACAGCTCCATATTACAGGCTATTGGTTACTTATAATTACAGGCCTGTACTTGGGTTTACAGCTCCATAAATGAAGTTACAGCCTCATACTTTGTGTTACATTACTATACCTGGAGTTACAGTCCTGTACTTTGAGTTACAACCTCATATTTGAAGTTACAGCCCCATACTTGTTCAAATGGAAAATGACAACATTATTGAGTTGTAGCAAGTTTGAATTAAAATAGGATTTATAAAAGTATATTTAGAGTAAATCTATGCATTCAGTTCAAACGCCACTGCTGTCGGAGGATTTAATAAAACAGGAAATCATCAATATTAATTGTGTACATAAGCTAGAAAAAGTCGTCAGCTTCTCTGATCTCATTGCTTTATAGATGCTGGAGCTCCATAGTATGGATAGAGCTCATAAAGACGTACATCTCTTTGAATAAGAGGTAAACCAAACCTTTCGTTGTAATTAGGTTAGTTCTAGTTACATTAATAAAGTTGTGTTTTTACTTCAGAAATAAATTGAGTTTTATAAAGAACAAATCTGATTGACGACCCTAACCAATACATATATGAATGTTTTTATGTGTGTGGTGTGTGTGTGTATATATATATATTATCTGGAGTACATCCGTTCATTCTGCATAAAATTGCAGATCCGGTGTTTCACTAGAATCTCACTTAGCGTGTGTGTGTGTATATATATATATATATATATATATATATATATATATATATATATATATATATATATAAATATATATACATATATATATATATATATATATATATATATATATATATATATATATATATATACATATATATATATATATATATATATATATATATATATATATATATATACATATATATATATATATATATATATATATATATATATATATATATATATATACATATATATATATATATATATAATATATATATATATATATATATATATATATATATATATATATATATATATATATATAGTTTTGGTTGATAAAGATTATTTAGATTTTTTGAACTAGGAGACTGACAGACTTACCTTGGTAAGAGTCCACTCTGTAGTCTTGAAATAGAAACACATAAAAGCACTTAAAGTTTAAGTGCTTTTATGTGTTTCTATTTCAAGACTACAGAGTGGACTCTTACCAAGGTAAGTCTGTCAGTCTCCTAGTCCAAAAAATCTATATATATATATATATATATATATATATATATATATATATATATATATATATATATATATATATATATATATATGTATGTATATATATATATATATATATATATATATATATATATATATATATATGTATATAATATATCTTTTGTTAACATTTTGAAGTACCTCTTGTGTTTATTTCTAAATTAAGAATTTTTAATATTTAATAATTGTTAATTGTTTTTCTATTTTTCACATTACAGTACATAACCAATGGGTTCGTAGTTTGTAAAAAATATTTTTTTAAATTATGTGTTTAAGTTGCCCTTATTAAAGCAGCCATTTGACTGGTACCTGACTCTAAGAGGGCTGAAGACTTTACAGCTGAGGATGGACCATCTCTTAAAGAACAGCCTCACCGTAGCAAAGTTCCTGGAGTCACATCCAATGATGGAAAAAGTTATATATCCAGGTAAGATATTAGTTACATATAGTCCATAAAAATTTTAAAAATTGTAATTATTTTAAATAAATATAATACTATTAAAAAGTATGACTTGACTTCTTCTTATGTTTCTTGGTACTGTAAAACCATTTGCAACGGGAACTGGGTGGAGAGCAGCAGCTCCAAGGGTGGCTCAGGGGCGGTCTGAAGTGAAGTGTACAGTAAGTGTAAAAGTGTTGCTAATATCTTACAGAAATATAGTAACTTTACCTTGAACAGGTATGAAGAAGCAACATCCTTAGTAAAATATGTTGAAACGCTTTTTATAGTTTATAGTTTTTTTATAGTTTTATAGTTTTAATTTTATAGTTTTTAATGTAAAGAAATGTTTAAAATTGAATATAAATTAAATATTTACATTTTCAAATATTTAATATTTGCAAAAATATTATTTTAAAATTTAGATTATTTTTAAATAATATATTATAAATGATGTTTATATATAATTAAAAGTGTTTAAATGTTTAATATATGTTTCTTATTCATTTTGTTAATACCAGGGTGTGCCAAAATATACTTGAGATGCGCAGGAGGGGAAGTGTAAAGGTTTGCAGCTGTCGACCCCTCTCTCGGATCTAGGAAACATGTGTTTAGCAACTATGTACGACAACCACTGGATCATCTTGAGATGTGCAGGAGGGTAAGTGAAAGGTATTTCAGCTGTCTACCCCTCACTCGCATTTAGGACCAGTGTGTTTATCAGCTACGTATGACAATCACTGGATCATCGGCTTGCCACCACTACAAATGTCAAGGAGGCAACTGCGCATCACTTCTATTGCTGTGCTCAAAATTTATAACTAGAAATAGAAATTTCTTCTTAAAAGTCAAATGTTATTTTGCATAATTGTGTTAGTATACCACGTTAAAATTAATGAAACGAAATGATATACATAATAAGCTATTAACATATTGTATAAAACAAAATAGAATTTATAATAATAGTTATAATATTTTCTCAGAGATATAAATTTCCTTTTTAGATTGCTTGTGGCACCTGCAGCACTTTGTGAAGGTAAAATAACGGGAAACTCGTCACAGATAATTTCATTCGGCATTATATTGACCTGGAATCTCCCGAAGGTCTCATCAAAGGCTTGGACCAAGCTTTTTGAGGCCTTCAACGTTCAAACCCACGAGCTTCAGGGACAGTTACGTTAAAGGAGTGAAGCAGGTGGGGTAGTTCCCACCCTTTCCCCCTCATTCATTATCTACAATTAGAAATGTTTATACAATATTGGAATTGTGTACAAACAAGAAACAAATATTATTCCTTACTGTAAAATATTTTATTTAGGAATATTTTTTTCTATATTGTTTCATTGAAGAAGTAATTGTACATAATTTGCCTACATTTTGTAAATAAATAACATTAATATTAAAGAAGGTTTATTTATTTTAATTCATAAAGTATCATACAAGTGTTGTTAATTTCGGTTGGATTTCTTTTCACTTATACTGAAATATTTATTTTCATGAAGTTATTAGTTATGTGAAATTTTTATACATTTCATTTTGTAACATTCTATTTTCATATTGTTTACACGTTTAATGTGTTTTATTTTTGGCAAAAATATTTAATGAGACTTAGATTTCAATGCAAACTAGACAGACAATTAATGTGAGGCAGGAATCTGTATTTAGCGTGGTATCCCAGATGTGTTTTGTTTATCATAGGGTAAGATTGTTCTTGATAATGCTATTAATGTTGGTTAATGAAATGCTTCGAATAGTTAATGTTTAATAGTGAATAAAATAAAATATATACTTGTCAATGAAATAGTTGTAACAGAAAAATGTCATTATATTTATAATAAACTATAAAACAGTGGCTAGATAGCTGTTTTTCTAGCAATTAACATACACACACAGGCGTAATGTATATAGACATATTTATATATAGCTTCACGGATGAAAAAATAAAATGAATAGTTATTATCTGGAGTACATCCCAGAAGAGTTGGGCTGGCTCTTCAACTGTTCTTGGGTTCACCTCGTCAATGCTAGATGAGATTCTAGCAAATCGTCGGAACTGCGATTTTATGCACTTCAGAATGAACGGATGTACACCAGATAATAACTGTTCATCATATATATATATATATATATATATATATATATATATATATATATATATATATATATATATATATATATTAAAAAAAACAACGTAGGTTATTCAAATACAAGAATATTATTTATTTATATTCTTAGTTGAATTTTACGTTTTTCAAATAAATTAATGTCTTTTGTTAAGGCAACATTACAGTTATTAATAGAAATCATTTTAATAAATATATTAGTATAAAATATTCTAGATTATATTTGTATTTGAATAAACTATGTTGTTTTAAATTATTAAACAAGAAAACATATTTTATATATAATATAATATATATTTCAAAACAATTTAGAATATGTATCTACAAGAGTTAATTATAACTTTTATTATTCAGAATTTTTCGTTTGGCAAATAAAATTAATAAATAATTCTTGTATGTGAATATCCTCAGTTGTTCTGATTACTATAAAAAAAAAACATATTGTATATATAATATAAATTATATGTTTATATTAAGATAAAAATTACATTTAAAGATATTTATTTTGTGTACATGAAAACATATATAGTTTACCTTTCAAGAAAATAATTTGAACTTGCTTTAATAATAATTCTTGCTATTGCTTAAGAAATGTTTACGATTATATTCCATAGATTCGAGTTTATAGTACAGGGACTACAGCTACACTCATACTCAAATCATAATACCAGTTCTGATAACTGTACCCGTAAAGGCGTAAGATGTTTTGTAAATAAATTTAAAATTTTTTTAAAAATATATTTATATTTTTCAGCAAAAAAGTCCAAACAATAAAGTTTAAACAAGACGTCTGTTGGGTAACCTGTGTGTATGTATTTATGTAGGTTTATATATATATATATATATATATATATATATATATATATATATATATATATAGAGAGAGAGAGAGAGAGAGAGAGAGATACTATATAGGCCTACAAACACAAAGGGCGAAAAGTTGAAAAAATCTAGTTTATATTCATTTTATATGATTTTATTAAGTTCAGTCACTTTAATAACGAAAATCTTTAAATCTTAGCAGCATATCTCAAACTACAGCGCAAACTGAAGGTTTACTGAAGGTATATCTCAATTGAAGGTTTTCAGCAAACTGTAGCGTGAATAATATCCACGACACACTAATATTTACGGAATCAGCTGTCAGTTTAGGCCACGTGGCCTACAATAGAGAATGTTGTCGCGGTAGTTGGAGATATGCCGCTAGGCGAAGCATCAATCGAAGGTTTTCAGCAAACTGTAGCATGAATAATATCCAAGACACACTAATATTTACGGAATAAACTGTCAGTTTAGGCCACGTGGCCTACAATAGAGAATGTTGTCGCGGTAGTTGGAGATATGCCGCTAAGAGAGTCATCAATTGAAGGATTTCAGCAAACTGTAGCGTGAATAATATCCACGACACGCTAATATTTACGGAATCAGCTCTCAGTTTAGGCCATGTGGCCTACAATAGAGAATGTTGTCGCGGTAGTTGGAGATATGCCGCTAGGCGAAGCATCAATTGAAAGTTTTCAGCAAACTGTTGCGTGAATAATATCCACGACACACTAATATTTACGGAATAAACTGTCAGTTTAGGCCACGTGGCCTACAATAGAGAATGTTGTCGCGGTAGTTGGAGATATGCCGCAAGGCGAAGCATCAATTGAAGGTTTTCAGCGAACTGTAGCGTGAATAATATCCACGACACACTAATATTTACGGAATAAACTGTCAGTTTAGGCCACATGGCCTACAATACAGAATGTTGTCGCGGTAGTTGGAGATATGCCGCTAAGAGAGTCATCAATTGAAGGTTTTCAGGAAACTGTAGCGTGAATAATATCCACGACACGCTAATATTTACGGAATCAGCTCTCAGTTTAGGCCATGTGGCCTACAATAGAGAATGTTGTCGCGGTAGTTGGAGATATGCCGCTAAAAGAGCCATCAATTGAAGGTTCAATTGATGACTCTCTTAGCAGCATATCTCAAACTACAGCGCTAACATTCTTTATTGTAGGCCACGTGGCCTAAACTGAAAGCTACTTGGGTAAATATTAGTCTATTGGTGGATATTTTTCACGCTACAGTTTGCTGAAAACCTTCAATTGATGACCCTCTTAGCAGTATATCTCAAACTACAGCGCTAACATTCTTTATTGTAAGCCACGTGGCCTAAACTGAAAGCTACTTGCATTAATATTAGTGTGAGGGTGGATATTATTTACGCTACACTTAGCTGAAAATCTTCAGTTGATGCTTCGCCTTGCGGCATATCTCCAACTAAGGCGGCAACATTCTGTATTGTAGGCCACGTGGCCTAAACTGACAGTTTATTCCGTAAATATTAGCGTGTCGTGAATATTATTCACGCTACAGTTTGCTGAAAATCTTCAGTTGATGCTTCGCCTAGCGGCATATCTCCAACTACCACGACAACATTCTCTATTGTAGGCCACGTGGCCTAAACTGACAGTTTATTCCGTAAATATTAGTGTGTCGTGGATATTATTCACGCTACAGTTTGCTGAAAACCTTCAATTGCTGACTCTCTTAGCAGCTTATCTCAAACTACAGCGCTAACAGTCTTTATTGTAGGCCACGTGGCCTAAACTGAAAGCTACTTGGGTAAATATTAGTCTATTGGTGGATATTTTTCACGCTACAGTTTGCTGAAAACCTTCAATTGATGACTCTCTTAGCAGCATATCTCAAACTACAGCGCTAACATTCTTTATTGTAGGCCACGTGGCCTAAACTGAAAGCTACTTGCATTAATATTAATGTGAGGGTGGATATTATTTACGCTACACTTAGCTGAAAATCTTCAGTTGATGACTCTCCTAGCGGCATATCTCCAACTACTGCACTAAAATTCTTTATTGTAGGCCACGTGGCCTAATCTGAAAGCTACTTGCGTAAATATTAGTGTGTCGTGGACATTATTCAAGCTACAGCTTGCTGAAAACCTTTAATTGATGGCTCTCTTAGCGGCATATCTCCAACTAACACGCCAACATACTTTATTGTAGGCCACGTGGTCTAAACTGAAAGCTACTTGCATTAATATTAGTGTGAGGGTGGATATTATTTACGCTACACTTAGCTGAAAATCTTCAGTTGATGACTCTCCTAGCGGCATATCTCCAACTACTGCACTAAAATTCTTTATTGTAGGCCACGTGACCTAAACTGAAAGCTACTTGCGTAAATATTAGTGTGTCGTGGACATTATTCAAGCTACAGTTTGCTGAAAACCTTTAATTGATGTCTCTCTTAGCGGCATATCTCCAACTACCGCGACAACATTCTCTATTGTAGGCCACGTGGCCTAAACTGACAGTTTATTCCGTAAATATTAGTGTGTCTTGGATATTATTCATGCTACAGTTTGCATGAAAACCTTCAATTGATGCTTCGCCTAGCGGCATAGCTCCAACTACCGCGACAACATTCTCTATTGTAGGCCACGTGGCCTAAACTGACAGTTTATTCCGTAAATATTAGTGTGTCGTGGATATTATTCACGCTACAGTTTGCTGAAAACCTTCAATTGATGCTTCGCCTAGCGGCATATCTCCAACTACCGCGACAACATTCTCTATTGTAGGCCACGTGGCCTAAACTGACAGCTGATTCCGTAAATATTAGCGTGTCGTGGATATTATTCACGCTACAGTTTGCTGAAAACCTTCAATTGATGACTCTCTTAGCAGCATATCTCAAACTACAGCGCTAACATTCTTTATTGTAGGCCACGGGGTCTAAACTGAAAGCTACTTGCATTAATATTAATGTGAGGGTGGATATTATTTACGCTACACTTAGCTGAAAATCTTCAGTTGATGACTCTCCTAGCGGCATATCTCCAACTACTGCACTAAAATTCTTTATTGTAGGCCACGTGGCCTAATCTGAAAGCTACTTGCGTAAATATTAGTGTGTCGTGGACATTATTCAAGCTACAGCTTGCTGAAAACCTTTAATTGATGGCTCTCTTAGCGGCATATCTCCAACTAACACGCCAACATACTTTATTGTAGGCCACGTGGTCTAAACTGAAAGCTACTTGCGTAAATATTAGTGTGTCGTGGACATTATTCACGCTACAGTTTGCTGAAAACCTTCAATTGATGGCTCTCTTAGCGGCATATCTCCAACTACCGCGCTAACATTCTGTATTGTAGGCCACGTGGCCTAAACTGACAGCAGATTGTGTGAATATTGTTGTGTGTCTAGGATATTATTCAAGATACAGGTTGCTGAAAACCTCCATAAGATGCGTCGTCAAGCGGCAGTACCTCCAATTGCCGAGCCAACATTCTGTATTGTAGGCCGCGTGGCCTAAACTGACAGCAGATTGTGTGAATATTGTTGTGTGTCTAGGATATTATTCAAGATACAAGTTGCTAAAAACCTCCATAAGATGCGTCGTCTAGCGGCAGTACCTTCAATTGCCGCGCCAACATTCTGTATTGTAGGCCACGTGGCCTAAACTGACAGCAGATTGTGTGAATATTGTTGTGTGTCTAGGATATTTTTCAAGATACAGGTTGCTGAAAACCTCCATAAGATGCGTCGTCAAGCGGCAGTACCTCCAATTGCCGCGCCAACATTCTGTATTGTAGGCCACGTGGCCTAAACTGACAGCAGATTGTGTGAATATTGTTGCGTATCTAGGATATTATTCAAGATACAGGTTGCTGAAAACCTCCATAAGATGCGTCGTCAAGCGGCAGTACCTCCAATTGCCGCGCCAACATTCTGTATTGTAGGCCACGTGGCCTAAACTGACAGTTTATTCCGTAAATATTAGCGTGTCGTGAATATTATTCACGCTACAGTTTGCTGAAAATCTTCAGTTGATGCTTCGCCTAGCGGCATATCTCCAACTACCACGACAACATTCTCTATTGTAGGCCACGTGGCCTAAACTGACAGTTTATTCCGTAAATATTAGTGTGTCGTGGATATTATTCACGCTACAGTTTGCTGAAAACCTTCAATTGCTGACTCTCTTAGCAGCTTATCTCAAACTACAGTGCTAACAGTCTTTATTGTAGGCCACGTGGCCTAAACTGAAAGCTACTTGGGTAAATATTAGTCTATTGGTGGATATTTTTCACGCTACAGTTTGCTGAAAACCTTCAATTGATGACTCTCCTAGCGGCATATCTCCAACTACTGCACTAAAATTCTTTATTGTAGGCCACGTGGTCTAAACTGAAAGCTACTTGCATTAATATTAATGTGAGGGTGGATATTATTTACGCTACACTTAGCTGAAAATCTTCAGTTGATGACTCTCCTAGCGGCATATCTCCAACTACTGCACTAAAATTCTTTATTGTAGGCCACGTGGCCTAATCTGAAAGCTACTTGCGTAAATATTAGTGTGTCGTGGACATTATTCAAGCTACAGCTTGCTGAAAACCTTTAATTGATGGCTCTCTTAGCGGCATATCTCCAACTAACACGCCAACATACTTTATTGTAGGCCACGTGGTCTAAACTGAAAGCTACTTGCATTAATATTAGTGTGAGGGTGGATATTATTTACGCTACACTTAGCTGAAAATCTTCAGTTGATGACTCTCCTAGCGGCATATCTCCAACTACTGCACTAAAATTCTTTATTGTAGGCCACGTGACCTAAACTGAAAGCTACTTGCGTAAATATTAGTGTGTCGTGGACATTATTCAAGCTACAGTTTGCTGAAAACCTTTAATTGATGTCTCTCTTAGCGGCATATCTCCAACTACCGCGACAACATTCTCTATTGTAGGCCACGTGGCCTAAACTGACAGTTTATTCCGTAAATATTAGTGTGTCTTGGATATTATTCATGCTACAGTTTGCATGAAAACCTTCAATTGATGCTTCGCCTAGCGGCATAGCTCCAACTACCGCGACAACATTCTCTATTGTAGGCCACGTGGCCTAAACTGACAGTTTATTCCGTAAATATTAGTGTGTCGTGGATATTATTCACGCTACAGTTTGCTGAAAACCTTCAATTGATGCTTCGCCTAGCGGCATATCTCCAACTACCGCGACAACATTCTCTATTGTAGGCCACGTGGCCTAAACTGACAGCTGATTCCGTAAATATTAGCGTGTCGTGGATATTATTCACGCTACAGTTTGCTGAAAACCTTCAATTGATGACTCTCTTAGCAGCATATCTCAAACTACAGCGCTAACATTCTTTATTGTAGGCCACGGGGTCTAAACTGAAAGCTACTTGCATTAATATTAATGTGAGGGTGGATATTATTTACGCTACACTTAGCTGAAAATCTTCAGTTGATGACTCTCCTAGCGGCATATCTCCAACTACTGCACTAAAATTCTTTATTGTAGGCCACGTGGCCTAATCTGAAAGCTACTTGCGTAAATATTAGTGTGTCGTGGACATTATTCAAGCTACAGCTTGCTGAAAACCTTTAATTGATGGCTCTCTTAGCGGCATATCTCCAACTAACACGCCAACATACTTTATTGTAGGCCACGTGGTCTAAACTGAAAGCTACTTGCGTAAATATTAGTGTGTCGTGGACATTATTCACGCTACAGTTTGCTGAAAACCTTCAATTGATGGCTCTCTTAGCGGCATATCTCCAACTACCGCGCTAACATTCTGTATTGTAGGCCACGTGGCCTAAACTGACAGCAGATTGTGTGAATATTGTTGTGTGTCTAGGATATTATTCAAGATACAGGTTGCTGAAAACCTCCATAAGATGCGTCGTCAAGCGGCAGTACCTCCAATTGCCGAGCCAACATTCTGTATTGTAGGCCGCGTGGCCTAAACTGACAGCAGATTGTGTGAATATTGTTGTGTGTCTAGGATATTATTCAAGATACAAGTTGCTAAAAACCTCCATAAGATGCGTCGTCTAGCGGCAGTACCTTCAATTGCCGCGCCAACATTCTGTATTGTAGGCCACGTGGCCTAAACTGACAGCAGATTGTGTGAATATTGTTGTGTGTCTAGGATATTTTTCAAGATACAGGTTGCTGAAAACCTCCATAAGATGCGTCGTCAAGCGGCAGTACCTCCAATTGCCGCGCCAACATTCTGTATTGTAGGCCACGTGGCCTAAACTGACAGCAGATTGTGTGAATATTGTTGCGTATCTAGGATATTATTCAAGATACAGGTTGCTGAAAACCTCCATAAGATGCGTCGTCAAGCGGCAGTACCTCCAATTGCCGCGCCAACATTCTGTATTGTAGGCCACGTGGCCTAAACTGACAGCAGATTGTGTGAATATTAGTGTGTCCATGAATAATATTCGAGTCAAAGTTTGGTGAAAACCTCTAGTTGATGCCTCGCCTAGCGGCAGCAACTCTAACTACCGCGCCAACATTCTGTATTGTAGGCCACGTGGCCTAAACTGACAGCAGATTGTGTGAATATTGTTGTGTGTCTAGGATATTTTTCAAGATGCAGGTTGCTGAAAACCTCCATAAGATGCGTCGTCAAGCGGCAGTACCTCCAATTGCCGCGCCAACATTCTGTATTGTAGGCCACGTGGCCTAAACTGACAGCAGATTGTGTGAATATTGTTGCGTATCTAGGATATTATTCAAGATACAGGTTGCTGAAAACCTCCATAAGATGCGTCGTCAAGCGGCAGTACCTCCAATTGCCGCGCCAACATTCTGTATTGTAGGCCACGTGGCCTAAACTGACAGCAGATTGTGTGAATATTAGTGTGTCCATGAATAATATTCGAGTAAAAGTTTGGTGAAAACCTCTAGTTGATGCCTCGTCTAGCGGCAGCAACTCTAACTACCGCGCCAACATTCTGTATTGTAGGACACGCGGCCTAAACTGACAGCTGATAGTGTATTTTCTCTGTGAAGCAAATTAAACGGTACTTCTGTACTAAGTGCGTTGATAAACTGTAGCCTCGAGCTTATCATTCAAATAGATAGTTTAGTAGTTGATAGTTTTTGTAGCTGTCACTAATAATGAGTTGTATCCGTTAATTGTACAAAGCGCTGTGCACTCTTGCGCAAGGATTGAATGTAAGCAGTTAGAAGGTAAGTTGTATATTAATGTTGAGACAAGTGATTGACAATCCTCAACCATTTCTATTAACCAACCACCTAAACAGACTTCGAGGAAGGTATTAGAAAGAAATATTTACCAGCCCTCTGCGAGCGACCTTAGTAACTAGGTGGCCTATAGAAGTGAATACTTCATATCGAAGTATTACTCTAGCTAATAGAAATCCTTTACTAGACCGTTAACAAATTTACTGAGCATAAAATTTATTACTAATTTAATTGAAACGAAGTTAAGGATTTTCATTTCGTAAAATTTATTGAAATATAAATTTATGTATTTTTTAAGTAATCGAAAAAGTTGAATAACATTTTAAATTAATAATTTACAATAAATAAGCCAACACAAGCAGTTCATTAGACAGGTGTTCTACTACGTAACCTATAATATAAAATCAACTGTTCTATGAAATCAAGAGTTTTCACTTAATTTAGGCTAAAAGAGTTGTATTCAGAACATGTAGGCTATTATTTTGACTTTACAATAAAAAATTGGTAAAACCCCAAATATAGACCTAGTTTGTAAATTTATTGTATTCTAGATTTGGATCTTGTAATAAGACCCTCTGACGATG
>JBAIZL010000002.1:199375541-199423041 GCA_036971475.1 Prosapia bicincta
CCTACGAGTAATTAAAACATTTATAAAAATGAAATCACCATTTTTTTGAGTCGAGTATTTTTATTTATTTATTTAGCGGCGACGCTACGTTTCGGCAACAGATTCGTTACCATCTTCAGGCTTGCTGCAAATAAACGCGACTCTGTTGCAAAGTGATATCCCAAATATACTTCAAATTAACGAGTGTTAGCCAAACTACAAATAAACCAGTGTTTCAAATTTCACTCACTAGGTATATTTGATCTAGAAGGCTGTGGAAATGAACCTACCTCAAGCTAAACAAAATGGCGAAAGGTTTCGTTGCACGTTGTGAAGTGCATTGTTAAAATGATTTTCTATTATGCATGATTGTATTGCATACACGTGTTTTTAAAATGTGAGTGAGTATTTGATGTACCAATTGAAACCTAAATCACCACTATTTACAGATATCTATTTGCAACAGTGTCGCGTTTATCCGCATCAAGCCTAAAGATGGTAATGAATCGGTTATCGAAACGTCGCGTCGCCGCTAAATAAATGACAATATGTACTTGATTCGCAAACCTGTCGTTTTATTTCTACAAAATTTAAACCTAGCCAATGTAATATGAAGAGTAAGACAGCTGTTACATGAAACCATTAATTTTTACTTAATGTAATTATAACGCTATATCTGAATGTATACGAAATTGGATTTGAAAACATGGAAACATAACCTCTAAACCATAAGGAGGAAAATGTCGTTAGAATAAATTGTCATGTTTTCTTTTTGGAAATCTCTGGGACAATATTCGTTGTAACACACTTTTGTACACAAGTTCTAAGTGATGATGCCAGGCCCTAAGGATTCATTACAGTCTTTTATGTTCTGTGTCATAATAAGTTGCACTTCCAAATTTTATAACTTTTGACAGTCTGTTGAAGGACCTCCTGTCCAATATGGGTATAGAATCCTCATTCATTGATGGAACAGATGCGGTCAAGTTCTGCACAGGTCTCAGATCGAACACAAAGGTAAATACATTGTTTACATATACGTAACATGTTTAATATATGTTTATATATACATATATATATATATATATATATATATATATATATATATATATATACATAGTTTAAATGCCATCTTAAGACATTTGTGTGAATTTCATATTACGTAAAATAAAATTTTAAGAAAACGAAATTATTGTTTATGTTATTCTTAGTAATGATGTAATTGTTGTTATTATTGTTATCATCATATTTTTCTTATTTTAAAGTTGACTTCGAACATTTCACATTAAACAAAAATTTTCAACCCAACATGGATTTGATGTTTGAAATGATTCCGTTGATAATATAATCATGATAGTGGGGATTGTATTCGTCAGAGAAATACAGTAGAGTCTCGATAATTCGAGGTGAGTAGAACCGAGACCTCCCTCGTATTACACGGAAAAAGTGCCTGAGCATTAGAAAAAAATAGGATCTCCAATGAACCCTAATACAGTAACACCCTTCATATCCAGATCAATGTGGTGACAGCCCGAACAGGATTTATTAATAGCGGGAATAAAGACCAATCCAGCTAATCATAAGTGTTGTCATTGTTTCATTGATTTGTTTGCTGCAAGAGAGTTTTTATTCTGATATATCATGCACAGTACAAGACATTTGTGAAGGGATATTTGTTGACTGTCAAAACTTACAGCGTAAATAAAGAAAGATATCCATGGCCCAATGACCTCCTGTCATCTAAACCTAACTGATACTGACACAAACACAAACAGCAAGCATGAGCTACAAGATAACAACAACAGAATGGGGAGAAAGAAAAATGCCGTATTTATATAAAGATTTCTTGGAAGAATGACTAATTTACTTTGCATGACCTATTGATATAAATATTTCTTGAACGCCCGATTCATTTTCTTTCAAATAGATAATATCGGGTCGAATTATACGGAAGCTCGGGATTCGGATTTTCGAGACTCTACTGTAGTACAACTTTCTAGTGAGATTACATTGGACAGAAAGTTGATCGTAACACGGTACTGACTATTCTTGCGGTCGATGAGTAGAAATAATTATGCTTCCTACAATCATCGTTCAAAAGTGTGCCGATGATCACCGATCTTTGTTTTTCTTTTTTGAAAGTACAGCTCTGATGTTAACGATGGTATTCCGTCATCTTCAGGGATACAAAAGTTGTGAAACATTAATGACCGAGATGCGCGCTCGTCTACTTAAGCCATGGACGAACCCCGGCGCCGGTGCATTGCCTACTATTTAGGTTAACTGGCTCTACTAATGCAATAACTTTTGCCTAGACCTCTGTTTTATTTATGTGTTTTTGCGTGCGCGCGCGTGCTTATACATAAAGCCCACTAATTGTATTGCTATAAGTGTATTAATTTTCTCTTTCCCTAAACAACAAATATTTTGTAAGCATACATAGTTTACATTTTAGCTGGTTTAATATGTTTGATTACAAATACAGATTTTAATACTATTTATTACGAATTAACACTTTTAAATACTTTTCAGATGGTAATAATGGAAAGCCTAACGAACCCTTTACTAAAGGTTATAGATATCCAAAAAGTATCGTCCATGGTCCATGCATTTAATGCCGGAATTTTGATTGCTGTGGACAACTCAATGCTCACGCCATATTTTCTAGTAAGCTACTTTTACGTCAGCTAGTGATTTTTATAGAAAATAATCAGAAAATTAATTAAATAATAAAAAAAACAATGTTCCACGTTTATATAATAGAAATATCCCAGTGATTTTGTTAACTTAACTACATCATTATTAGAAACGTATTTTGTGATTCCACTATTTTTACATTTCATGACCAGTAACAATTACAATTAAAATGTGTTCGTGATTGTTCTCTTCTACCTGATTGTCATTATTATATCGAAAAAATACACTTTCAACTCGATATAACTTGTAAATACCTCATTTGTAGAATCTAGTTAATAGAATGTTGTGCTATTATAAATAAAAGCATGTAGTTAATGGAAAACCTTTAATATACGTTGAGAAATGTACTGAATAAAAATTTTATTTAACGAATTAAAATTACGGTTTATTGAAATCGGTTCTTAAAAAGTGTCAGGCGGCCAAAAGGGCGTTTTCATTAAAAACATTATAATAAAGAAATGTTAACTCGTATCGTTGTATTTAATTACTATGGTAATAATAACCGAAATATAATTTACTAATTTACACACACACACACACACACACACACACACACACACACACACACACACACACACACATACACACACACACACACACACACACACATATATATATATATATATATATATATATATATATATATATATATATATATATATATATATAAAGAAATAAGACAAAATACAAATACAAGAATAATTTATTGAAAGTACAATTCAAAGCTTTTCGTTGGCAAACAGTACCAACATCATCAGGAATACTAAAGAATAATAAATAAAAATTGTTTAGAATTCTATAGTATTCCTGATGATGTTGGTACTGTTTGCCAACGAAAAGCTTTGAATTGTACATTCAATAAATTATTCTTGTATAAGTATTTTGTCTCATTTCTTTATTAATACACAAGAATACATATTGTAGTATATATATATATATATATATATATATATATATATATATATATATATATATATATATATATATTATACCTACGTTATATAAAATAGCTTTTTTACCTATAGGTTATGTATTTAAATTACCTTACCTTTCTATAGTCACACCTTCAGGTTTCTAAATAATTAACAATCATATAAAATTTAACACTTGTAAGAAGAAAGTACTTATTGTGTGTTGAGTTCCTGACATCTTGATCGTTGATAGCTGCTTCGCTGCACTTTTCACATAACTAACTTACTTTCCTAATTCTTTATTAAATCATTTACGTCTCACTTTTAAATTATACATATAAAAAAAATACTTACAATTCCCTTAATTCTATTAAACAAAATTTACGCCTTTTTACATTGCTTCCTCTTGCTCCCCCCCCCCAATAATTCTGCCCTCTTCTGAAGTTCCTCCAAGACTCCTCTTCCGATAACTTACTTTTAAAACCTCGCATAATCTCTCCCTCTTACTTATTTTAGTTAATCTTGTGATTCCCTCATCTTTTACAAATAGCTTTCTCTAACGGTACAGTGTTATTAGATCCCAGGTATTTTGGTCACTTGGAAACTACCATCTTAAAATACTTGGACCCTTCCTTTGTTAAAGGTTCCCACAGCCCCTTTATGATTGCACTTGAAATAGATCAATCGTTAAGTACTTTGTCAGTATTTTAGTAACTATTTACACACACACACAACACACACACACACACACACACACGACACACACACACACTAACACCCACACATACACACACACACACACACACGCACACGACACACACACACACACACTAACACCCACACAACACACACACACAAACAGACACACACGACACACACACACACTCACATACACACTCACATACACACTCACATACACACTCACATACACACACACACACACACACACACACACACACACGACACACACATAAAAACATACAAACACACACACATCTACATACACGTATACATATAGATGTACACAAAGTATTCTAATAAATTGCTGTTTACAACCGACAGAGACCTCTAGAGTTCGGAGTTGATATTGTAATACACTCGGCCACCAAGTACATCAATGGGCACAATGACGTCACCTTGGGTGTCGTCATAGTTAACGACGACGTCATACACGAAAAACTGAGGATTCGACAAAAAAGTGAGTTTATCTTGTAGTATCTGTCTAAGAATCTTCAGTTTAAAGACAAAAATAAAATTACAACGATGGTATAAAATGTAATCTTTATTAATTACCAACATAATTGAATCTTTATTTGGGTTATTTTTCAATAAAGAAGAGGATTTTACTTCATATACAATATTGCGATATATTAAGTACTTAGATGTGTTTTGTATTATTCTATGTAGTCTGCGGTGCCGTGCCTTCGCCCTTCGACTGTTACCTGGCTCTAAGAGGGTTGAAGACCTTACAGCTGAGGATGGACCAGCACATGAAGAACGGACTCGCCGTAGCAAAGTTCCTGGAGTCACATCCAATGGTGGAGAAAGTCATTTATCCAGGTTATATGTTTCAAGTATATTCAGACTAATATCATGCGAAAATTATATAAATGTTGCCTTGTTTTCTCAAATAAGTGCAATTTAACACTTTAGAAATATGTGTACTAATTATTAAGTGGGTACAAAGAGTACTAACCAAAAAGATCAGCTATGGCAGAAGTATCGTGTAAAATTGAAGTAACTAGTTCTGTTTGTCGCTCTAGGCTTGGAATCCCACCCACAGCACGAGCTGGCAAAACGCACGTGGGCGGGGTGCAACGGCGTGTGCTCCATGTACCTTAAGGGAGGTCTGAAGGAGAGCAAGGCTTTTCTAAAGGCGCTCAAAGTGTTCATTTTGTGCACAAGTCTTGGAGGCTACGACAGCTTAATTAGCATGCCGTAAGTGTTAGCAACACCTTAAACTTTACAATAAAATGGCGGAATAAACTTATATTAATATATATTGCAAGTGTCTATTTCTTGATTAATACTTATTTATTAAAAATTATACATTTTAAAAACAAAATTATTTATAATAATTATGGCTTGAAGCTGTAATCAGGTTATTATATGCTAGCATTTTTGTGAGCGACATTCACTAGTCAAATTTAAAACCAGACTCTAACTGCCTCATTTATTGTTTTGTGTCTTGAATGAGGCACTTGATAACGTCACGTGTCGGGCCAATTGACCCGACATAGTTTTTTTATATCGTAAATGACACCTAAATTGGTCCGACATGGCTTTTGAGATAATAATATTTTCTTATCTCTGCAACACACTATTAACATTTTTTTTGTGTGTGTCAATAATAATCAACAAAACCACAATTTCATGTTCCGTTTGCCCACATAATGAACTGACTGGCGAGTAAAGTGTTTTGGCGCTTATCATGAAGATACGTAAACGTGTCACTTGTGATTGATTTGTGAGTTTATAATTTTTTTGTATATAGAACTAAAGTGTAAACATATTCTCTGTCTGATAAGTAATGCTTCAGATCCATTAAATACTACACAAGATTTCATAACAAGCAAAGGTTTTGAAGCTTAGTGATTTACATTTTAAGGAATTTACGTTATAATTTACATTTTAGTAAGTATGAGTTTATCTGAGTGTACCAATGTTTGTACTTAACTTCAACAAAGACAGTTTTTTTTAATAATTATTGTACAGCTTAATATTTAGTCAATATTTCTGACTTATTTTTTAGCTTTTGTGAAATTTTGAAAACAGTAGTGAAAATCAATATACGTCATTAAAAATTATTTATTTTATTGTGAGAGTATATGAAGATAAACTTTCTTCAACTAACTAATTCTAATTTGATTGGAATAATCAACTCAACTTCACTAAAATTGTTGAGAATTATGTGTCGGGCTGTAAATCCCGACAAAAAGTTCCTAAAATAACATCATGTTTATATTATCGTCGGTATGTTTCTATCAAACAAAAACCATCGTAATTACATCTGTAAGTAGAGTGAAGGTTGTTGTTTAATACAGTGCATTCATTTTTCCAAAAGTGGCAACACTGGTTTAGTAGTACGAAAACACATAAAACGTTACTAGACAACAATGTCGGGCTTAGTGGTATTCGGTTCAGGGTACTGGCCGTCGGGTCAAGTGGCCTGTCGTGGCAGCTAAAGTATTAAGTTGATGAAAAGCATTCAGTCATTATTTTTATAAATATTCGTGCTTATGAAAAAATTATATATATTTTTTGTTTTCTTGTTTCTTTAAGACTGTTCATGGCACCTCCAACGTTCTCTGAAAACAAAATACCGGAATGGCCGGTCGCAGAAAACTTTGTCCGCCTTTCCATTGGCTTGGAATCTGCTCAAGACCTCATCAAAGATTTGGACCAAGCCTTGAGATCTGTAATATTCAATACCACGAAACTTGGAGACGAATAAAAAGAACTGCGACATTTACTAAACTTAGAATAGAACTAATTGCAATGAATCATGAGTTTTTATTTTAAGAACTAAGTGGAAACTATTAACTTACTTGTTGACGCGTTCAAAACCTACTAAAGTAAGTCAGTAGTTCTTTAAATAATTACTTACGATTTAATAAGTTATATCAAGAGGGTTACAACAACTTAATTTTAAATGGTATTCGGGAGAATTTAATCTTTTTTAATAACTTGAAATTTCAACTTAGTAAAATATTATTTATGTAATTTAAATTTGAACTATTTGCAAGTAAATATACATGTACTGAGATTAAGTTAGTCTTGTTTAAATTAATAAAGAACAATTACCACAGTATGTCACGTGAGGTCTAGTTAATGTTTCCTATAATTATTTCTACTGACTCACAACGCCGTGGGAGAATTAAAAAAAACGAGATTAACAATATTAAAGAAATAGAATTAAGAATATCCCCTTTAATTGAATTATGACAAATAATCCTCCTCGAGCCTTGGATGGTACGCGTATATACAATTTAATGTAAATAATTATAACAGAAAGAGATTTAAATAGTCTACCTGTTGGGGGTCGTCCTTCAGTCTATAAGTTACCTCGGTCTGCTTACTGGTTCCCTCTGGAAGACGGCATGCCACGGAATGTACTCCCTCAGTCACCAGGAAGACGCCAAGGACCTGTTCTCGTCTACCTCACTATCAGAATACTACGTTATCTAACTTTGTTATATTAATTAAGAAAGAGACCAAAAAATACAAGTTTAGCACAATCAGCTGTTTTTTTTTTTTTTTTTTTTTTTTAGGGGTCTGAACCCCTAAACCCGCCCAGCCCTCGTGGCAGCTAACCTCTAGCGAGCTACCTCCGTCTCACATGCGCATGCGGTTAGTATTCCTACCGCGAGTGAAGGAAACGGGATTGATTGAAGCTCATAAGCTCTTCCCATGGAGAATCAGGAGATAGTGAAATAAAACAGTACGGTAAGTGTCGCGCTAAGAGCGGGATGAAAAAACCTGGCAAGAAAGAAACCCTGCCAGGAAAAATCCCGCGACAGATCGTGCAGGAACCCTGGGGGCTTGGATCCACTTATGCTAAGGAATAAGGAGAGGTATTAAAATAAGGAGAGTTATTAACAATCAGCTGTATAGGTTCGCTGAAGAGTGCCGGTCTCCCGTGGTGACCATTGCAACTATTTACTATTTTTTATTTACTGATATCGAGGTCTGGGGGGGGGGGTAATATAAAGAAACTATCACTACTTGTAAACATCAGCTTATTAACTAAAACAATAAAAGTCATAATCTACCACAACAAAATTAATTTATTCATTATACATCCACAACTGAAACATATTTCTCTTACAGGTAAGCCATCTTAAGAATTATTTGTTAAAATAATTTACATTATTTTAAAAGACAAGCCAAGGACTAAGTTAACAGGACCAGTAGTAGTGCTTCCAGACGAACAGGTCCTCGTTCTATTCCTATACGTACTCGCCATTCAGTAGTGCAGGGATGACCAACTAACGGTCCGGTTTTATGCGGCCCCAGACGAATGTTACAAACATTAAATTATTTATTTATTAATAAAAGTAAAACATTAAAATATAGGTCCGTATAAGAAATAGGTTGAACACGGCTTCTACTCCCAGTTAGGGATGATCGATATTTTCTGTCACGGTGACTTGTCACTGATATCCGTTTGTCGCTTGTGGTACCAGTGACAAAATATGCAACCAGTTCCAGTGACAATGCATCGATCGGAAGTTCCCTCTGTTGTGCAAAAAGTCGCAATCACTGGATATGACGGCTGTCATGGGTTGATTTTTCGCTGTCACTGGTTCTGCTCGACTCACCGATTATCGTGTAATGTCATTGACTGAACGGGAGAAGGGGGGTGTGTCTCCGTTGTGATTGGGCAAAAATGTTACTGATATCTTATCACGGCTGTCATTGGTTGATTTGTCGCTGTCACTGGTTCTACTCATTTACATCATGTGTGGTTGGTCGATTTGTATCAGGTTTCAAGATAGTGTTATGTACAGCAGACGATATTTCGCACTCGGTTGTTTGTTCTTAATTTCGTAGGAGTTTATTTTTAAATAAAATGATCCTTCCAGAAAAAAAGCGAGGTAGAATCATTTCACCAGTGTGGTATGCCTGCCTGTTATTGGCACATACCGAGCAGTCTCAGTCTCACTTGTCACCGGTACTAAAGTCGCAGGTAAAAGTCACTGATCCAAACCTCGCGCTAAAATCACCGATCTATTAAAGTCACTGTATCGACCATTCTTACCCCTAGTAAGAGCTTTGTAACTTGCGAGTGACTCATTTCTTCAGACAAGGTCGGACATTGTTGCTGCATTTTGGAGTCAAGTGCCTGAGGAAAACATCCCAAACTACGTGTCTTCGGTAGGAAAATAGTTTCAATAGTTGGAAGGACATACCTTTGTGAGTGCACCTTTTCAACAATGAAATTTACAAAATCAACTCACCACAACAGAAAACAATCTTCGAAATCTGCTAAACAGGTTGCAACCACTTCAATTCCGATAGATTTTGATGAACCGTTGGACGATTGAGCCCGCCCACAATGTTCTCACCAAGTAAAGTAGGTAGGCCTACGTAGTTATGGAGGATTTTAAATTTACACAAATTAAAGTTGTTTGCAATACTGTGTTCTGTTGAGCGAAAACAACATGATTAAATAACAACTAAAAATTAATTATTAGCTACAAATGTAGTGTTCTGAACAATTTTTATAAGTTATAATTAAAATGTAAATACAATATATTTCTCAAAATTTGAAACTAATTTGTTAAATGTTTACTCTTCTTTTAGACATAATTCTTATTTCCACGTGTCTGCCTATATGTAGGTCAGTTCAGAAAAAATATGTCCTACATAACTTTAGGTTAGTTTGGAATCCCTGGTTGGTGCTGCGCCTTGCGTCGGAACCTGTAACTACGTACGTTATTCACGAATTTAACACGTGCTGTATTTTTTTTTTTGTTACAGAGGCAATTAATTAATTGTTGTTCATTTACGTCTTTTGTCTCAGCAATATATTACGAGGTAAGCCTAACTGAACGTACTTCTTATAAAACAAAGTATGTATATATATATATATATATATATATATATATATATATATATATATATATATATATATATAAACTTTAGCCTTATCATTGCATATAGATATTTTTATAGATCTTAATAAAATCGCCTTTATGTTAGGAATATTACTATATATTTCTATTAGCCTTCAAAGTTCTGATTTTCTTTATATCTAAAGATTTTTCTTCAGCAACACATTTGGGATTAATACAATTAAAGTTTTGATAATGGAGTTAATCCGAAACACGTCAACGATTATAGCGTATTGTTGTTAGGACAGGCAGAAGTATGTACTAAAATGTATATTTTTATAGTTGTTATATGTACTAAAATGTATATTTTTATAGTTGTTATATGTACTAAAATGTATATTTTTATAGTTGTTATATGTACTAAAATGTATATTTTTATAGTTGTTATATGTACTAAAATGTATATTTTTATAGTTGTTATATGTACTAAAATGTATATTTTTATAGTTGTTATATGTACTAAAATGTATATTTTTATAGTTGTTATATGTACTAAAATGTATATTTTTATAGTTGTTATATGTACTAAAATGTATATTTTTATAGTTGTTATATGTACTAAAATGTATATTTTTATAGTGGTTATATGTACTAAAATGTATATTTTTATAGTTGTTATATGTACTAAAATGTATATTTTTATAGTTGTTATATGTACTAAAATGTATATTTTTATAGTTGTTATATGTACTAAAATGTATATTTTTATAGTTGTTATATGTACTAAAATGTATATTTTTATAGTTGTTATATGTACTAAAATGTATATTTTTATAGTTGTTATATGTACTAAAATGTATATTTTTATAGTGGTTATATGTACTAAAATGTATATTTTTATAGTTGTTATATGTACTAAAATGTATATTTTTATAGTTGTTATATGTACTAAAATGTATATTTTTATAGTTGTTATATGTACTAAAATGTATATTTTTATAGTTGTTATATGTACTAAAATGTATATTTTTATAGTTGTTATATGTACTAAAATATATATTTTTATAGTGGTTATATGTACTAAAATGTATATTTTTATAGTTGTTATATGTACTAAAATGTATATTTTTATAGTTGTTATATGTACTAAAATGTATATTTTTATAGTTGTTATATGTACTAAAATGTATATTTTTATAGTTGTTATATGTACTAAAATGTATATTTTTATAGTTGTTATATGTACTAAAATGTATATTTTTATAGTTGTTATATGTACTAAAATGTATATTTTTATAGTTGTTATATGTACTAAAATGTATATTTTTATAGTTGTTATATGTACTAAAATGTATATTTTTATAGTTGTTATATGTACTAAAATGTATATTTTTATAGTTGTTATATGTACTAAAATGTATATTTTTATAGTTGTTATATGTACTAAAATGTATATTTTAATAGTTGTTATATGTACTAAAATGTATATTTTTATAGTTGTTATATGTACTAAAATGTATATTTTTATAGTTGTTATATGTACTAAAATGTATATTTTTATAGTGGTTATATGTACTAAAATGTATATTTTTATAGTTGTTATATGTACTAAAATGTATATTTTTATAGTGGTTATATGTACTAAAATGTATATTTTTATAGTTGTTATATGTACTAAAATGTATATTTTTATAGTTGTTATATGTACTAAAATGTATATTTTTATAGTTGTTGTATGTACTAAAATGTATATTTTTATAGTTGTTATTTGTACTAAAATGTATATTTTTATAGTTGTTATATGTACTAAAATGTATATTTTTATAGTTGTTATATGTACTAAAATGTATATTTTTATAGTTGTTATATGTACTAAAATATATATTTTTATAGTTGTTATATGTACTAAAATGTATATTTTTATAGTTGTTATATGTACTAAAATGTATATTTTTATAGTGGTTATATGTACTAAAATGTATATTTTTATAGTTGTTATTTGTACTAAAATGTATATTTTTATAGTTGTTATATGTACTAAAATGTATATTTTTATAGTTGTTATATGTACTAAAATGTATATTTTTATAGTTGTTATTTGTACTAAAATGTATATTTTTATAGTTGTTATATGTACTAAAATGTATATTTTTATAGTGGTTATATGTACTAAAATGTATATTTTTATAGTTGTTATTTGTACTAAAATGTATATTTTTATAGTTGTTATATGTACTAAAATGTATATTTTTATAGTTGTTATATGTACTAAAATGTATATTTTTATAGTTGTTATTTGTACTAAAATGTATATTTTTATAGTTGTTATATGTACTAAAATGTATATTTTTATAGTTGTTATATGTACTAAAATGTATATTTTTATAGTTGTTATTTGTACTAAAATGTATATTTTTATAGTTGTTAT
The DNA here is from genome assembly GCA_036971475.1 of Prosapia bicincta. NCBI lineage: Eukaryota > Metazoa > Arthropoda > Insecta > Hemiptera > Cercopidae > Prosapia > Prosapia bicincta. The sequence goes on from JBAIZL010000002.1 coordinate 199,388,114, forward strand.
ATGTACTAAAATGTATATTTTTATAGTGGTTATATGTACTAAAATGTATATTTTTATAGTTGTTATTTGTACTAAAATGTATATTTTTATAGTTGTTATATGTACTAAAATGTATATTTTTATAGTTGTTATATGTACTAAAATGTATATTTTTATAGTTGTTATTTGTACTAAAATGTATATTTTTATAGTTGTTATATGTACTAAAATGTATATTTTTATAGTTGTTATATGTACTAAAATGTATATTTTTATAGTTGTTATATGTACTAAAATATATATTTTTATAGTTGTTATATGTACTAAAATGTATATTTTTATAGTTGTTATATGTACTAAAATGTATATTTTTATAGTTGTTATATGTACTAAAATGTATATTTTTATAGTTGTTATATGTACTAAAATGTATATTTTTATAGTTGTTATATGTACTAAAATATATATTTTTATAGTTGTTATATGTACTAAAATGTATATTTTTATAGTTGTTATATGTACTAAAATGTATATTTTTATAGTGGTTATATGTACTAAAATGTATATTTTTATAGTTGTTATATGTACTAAAATATATATTTTTATAGTTGTTATATGTACTAAAATGTATATTTTTATAGTTGTTATATGTACTAAAATGTATATTTTTATAGTGGTTATATGTACTAAAATGTATATTTTTATAGTTGTTATATGTACTAAAATGTATATTTTTAAAGTTGTTATATGTACTAAAATGTATATTTTTATAGTGGTTATATGTACTAAAATGTATATTTTTATAGTTGTTATATGTACTAAAATGTATATTTTTAAAATTGTTATATGTACTAAAATGTATATTTTTATAGTGGTTATATGTACTAAAATGTATATTTTTATAGTGGTTATATGTACTAAAATGTATATTTTTATAGTTGTTATATGTACTAAAATGTATATTTTTATAGTGGTTATATGTACTAAAATGTATATTTTTATAGTTGTTATATGTACTAAAATGTATATTTTTATAGTGGTTATATGTACTAAAATGTATATTTTTATAGTTGTTATATGTACTAAAATGTATATTTTTATAGTGGTTATATGTACTAAAATGTATATTTTTATAGTTGTTATATGTACTAAAATGTATATTTTTATAGTGGTTATATGTACTAAAATGTATATTTTTATAGTTGTTATATGTACTAAAATGTATATTTTTATAGTGGTTATATGTACTAAAATGTATATTTTTATAGTTGTTATATGTACTAAAATGTATATTTTTATAGTGGTTATATGTACTAAAATGTATATTTTTATAGTTTTTACCTATAAATTTAAATTCGCGATCGCTTCACTCTTAGCAATGGAAGGTAAGTATTTTCTCCAGTTGTCATATAAACGTGAACTCAATACCGGATTCTGGTGGGGGTGGGGGAGGTCGTTTAGGGGCACTGAAGGGTTCTCATAATTATAGGAAATTTTTTCAAAAGATATTTGTAGGAACTTAAAAAATTAGGCGAAAATGTATATTTAATATTGAGTACATACAAAAAAAAGTTCGAACGTTTTATTTTCTCGTACAAAACTTAATTTTATATTGAAAAACTTTAAAAAAAATCCTATGCTAAAATTTGGTCCTCGATAATTTTTTTTTTTTTATTAGAAACCTAATCAAACATATCTTTTGTTTGGGCCTTTTACATCCAGTAATTAGACCCTCATCAGAAGCGAATGAGAGAAAACTATTCCATAGCGAGATTTTTGCGTCCTACGATGGAGAGAAATACGATTTCCCAAATACGTAAAACATTGACCTTGTCCTTTTAATTGTTACTTTCTGTGCAAGTGCGTAAAAGTGTTATACACCCATGGGGCGTGGGGTGGCACCATACGAACTGCAAAACGTGTTTACTACAACTGTAAATTTGTAGTAGTTTCACTGATGATGACATAAGTAATTTGTTTTGTAAGTTCGTGTGGAGTTATTTTATTTGTAACTTCTTTTGATGTTGTAAATCATAATAATAAATAATTTTATTTTAATTTATTTATCTGTAACAGCTTTTAATTTAAATTTAATTCACTTCTACCTTTGATTAACCCTTTTATTTGCTTCGATTAGCAAACAACGTCAGTTTGGGGAAACATTTCAAATAAACTCGGCGACATTATAGTAACAGGAGCGGAATTTGGCTTGGAAGAGTGTTGGTGCACAGATACGACAATAATCTCACGGGTTTATCGCGTATTGAAGTCAAGGCTTAGGTCAGTTTTGTTTTGTAGCAAAATTTAAAAACAAATATTAAGTGAATTTCATTATAACTTGAAGTGAAAGGTCAGATAAAGAAAGGGCACGTGGTATGTAAGATAGGCTCATACTTAACTTTATGGGATATGCTACTAACATTATCATTATATCTTCCTTATAAAAACACGATATGTTAATCTACGTAGAAGGCCTTGTTGGTATTTATATATATACACGTATATATTTATATATACACACGTTATATAACTTTGAATATAATAAAAGAACACTCTTGCATAAATTTTTTACATAATGATAGAATAAAACAAAATTCCTTACTTTCTACTCGGGACAAATTACCCGACAAACAATCTGATTTTGAAAAATATTTAAATTTAATTTCTGTATACAGTACATATATATACAATATAGTGGCGACAATATAAGCGAGGCGCTAACTCTAAGATTTTCCTTGCACTATTTCGTAGATTTATTCGTCATCAGACGACATTTTGGTAGCAGGGTGCCGCGTGTTACCGATAGGTTTTTGATTAGGTTTTTCGTAGTTCGAATGCTTCGATTAGGTTCCTGAGGCGGGCAACATCTGAGGTGGCACTAAAGCATTAATACTCAAAGTGATATCTGTAGATAAATATGTCACAAGAGCTTTAAGGTTAATTATTTCTAGGATACCTACATTAGTGTATAGAAAATCGCCAACAGAACTCATCAAGCTCTTGCAATGTGTTTAAACTCCAAAAGGCCTGAAGACTGTACTAAACTAACCGTCGCGTCGAAACGCGTTTGAAATAAAGGATAATTAACTCATGCACCAATCGTCTTTTTTAATTCCCACTATAGGTTCACTGTCTGTCTGTCTGTCTGTCTCTCTCTCTCTTTCTATATATATAAAGAACTAAGTCAAAATACAAATTAAAATTTAATTTTAATTGTTTAATATTCCTGATGATGTTGGTACTGTTAGCAAACGAAAAGCTTTGAATTGTAAATTCAATTATAATTCTTGTATTTGTATTTTGACTTAGTTCTTTATTAATACACAAGAAAACATATTGCGTATATTGCGTATTTCGTATTATATATATATATATATATATATATATATATATATATATATATATATATATAAATATCGCAATATGTATTCTTGTGTATTAATAAAGAACTAAGTCAAAATACAAATACAAGAATTATAATTGAATTTACAATTCAATTTAATTTGACTTAGTTCTTTATATATATATATATATATATATATATATATATATATATATATATATATATATATATATATTATAACCTAAGTTATTTAAAATATAACTTTTCCTTTGGGTTATATATTTAATTACCTTAACACTTTTGTTTCACCTTCAGGTTTCTAATTCATTAACACCAATATCAATTTTAACATAACTTGCATTTATTCTTGACACTTAATTAACACACATTATACCCATTTACCTTAATACTATTTAGTGACAAGATTGATTTCTTAACTAATATTACAATTACAAAAAAGGTGGACTCTTAAGACTTCAGGTTATTACAATACAGTTTAATAAAGACAGTGTTAATTTCTCTTTCTCTGGGGGTCGTTATTATTGATCTTTTTATAAATTAGAACTGAAAAAAAACTAGATTAATATTTTATACTAATGAATTTAAAATTGTTCTGAATTTACTGCCTATAAAGGTCTGATGGCGAATTTTAATGTATAAAAGTACTTATTGTTTGTTGATTTTCTTGGATCTTGACCGTTGCTACTGCTTCGCTGCACTTTCACATAACTCACTTATTTTTCCTAATTCCTTATTAAATTATTTACGTCGCACCTTTTTAAATTATACAAATACAAAATTTTACATTTCCCTTAATTCTAATAACAAGATTTACCCGTAAATAACATTACTGACACTTGGTCCCCGAAAATACGCCTGCCCTCTTCTGAAGTTCCTCCAAGACTCTCTGATCACTTCCTTTTCCAACCTCGCATCATCTCCCCCCTCACGTATCTTCAGTTAATTTGGTTATTCCCACACCCATCTACAAAGAGCTTGCCCTAGCTGTACAGTGTTATTATAACCCAGGTATTTTGGTCCTTGGAAAGTCCTATCTTAAATTAGTAGGACCCTTCTTTTGTTAAAGATTGCCCAGCCCATTTATGACTACACTCGAAATAGAACAATGGTCATTTACTTTGTCCGTAATTTTAGTAACTATTCTTGACGCTTGTGCAAAATATTTCTTCCGACTATTTTTCTTTTTGGATATAAACTGAATTTATTCTTTAGCCTCATACGTTTATGTTATAATTTATATATATATATACTGGTTTTATATATCTTATACAAATTTTTAATCGTTATTAAATACTTTTTATTCATCCACTCAGCATCAAATAATTTTTTTAAAACTTGTAATGGATTACACTTGATGTTAATATTATAAAAAATATTAATTCGTTAATTAAATTTAAATAATTGTAATAATTAATTTTTCTACTTAGTATTAAGTATGATTATGTCATATGCGTATACATATTTATATTAATTATTTAATCAATTTTACATTAGTTTATGACCATTTGAACTTTAAATTTTGTAAATTAATAACAACGTACTGAGATAGAACGTTTTCGATCGCTATGCGGCGACCTTTATCAGTGTCTTTTATTGAACAACATACAGACACCACGTGCACAGATGTGCTCCTGCTAAGACGTCTACGCGACACCGCAGCACGGAAAGGATCTGAGAAGCAGACGCGGAAGACATTGTATAACCTTTTCCAAAACATCTAGCAACCGTGATGAACAAAGTATTCCACAGCAACATAATTTACGTAAATACAGTTCTATAAACGTATTTTGTGCATTCTTAATTATACTATTAGGGTTCATTAAACACCCCTATCTTTTCTAATGTACAGGAACGTATTTCTGAGTTTTCGTTAATCCGAGAGGTCTCGACCCCATCTACCTCGAATTATCGAGACTCTACTGTATTGTTTATATCTAAATTTGAGATTGCATACACAGACTTTACATTAGTTACATTTTTGATAAAGCACTGTATTTTAAATTATCTTAATGTCCGTGCTGCAATAAAGTATTACAAGTTTCAAATATTATGTACTAAGAGCGTGCATTAAAGCGAAAATTCCCTCACCCGTTAAGACTTACAGCGTAACTTATGCAAATATTCTCCGTGCTAGTAAGGTGGTAAGCCTACACCTGTTGCCCCTTCCAAGGTGTCACTATCTACTTGGCCTTTAAGTAAGCTTATAGTTATGGTATCAGTAGAGATAGCTAAGCTTTAGATTGTGCCGTAGGTTCTGGCTTCTGGTTGAGAAATGTCCGATCCACGCGCCACCGTACAAGTAATACAGCATTTATGCAACAATTAGTTTTAAGAATGTCTATTTAAAAATGTATTTTCTTTAATTTTATTATTTTACAAAACTTACAGAGGTTTCTTTTTGTTTTGTTGGTTCTAACTTATGAGTTTGAGAAATATTATTTATATAGAATATTTTTAAGTCAGAATAATTAACTGCTAGTAGAAAGGTTTCGATCGTATCACATAGAAATTTGATATTGAAAAATCTTCTTTAGTGGAGTTTATTATAAAAATACAATATTTAAAAAAAACGCCATTACAATGATGTTATACATTCACAAAATTAAAACGGGGTTAGAATGGGGTTATGAAGAAATATTTTTTTTATTATTGTGAATGTGTGATTTTGTTGTATGGAGGTTTTTTCAATATTGTAATTTTTATTAAATTCCTCTGAAGACGACATTGTTTAGATGTCGAAACCTTGGGCAGTAAATATTCAATAATTAATACTGTATATATCTATTAATCGATCGAAATATTTCCACTAAACATTATTTAGAAGTAATATAGACAAAAAAATTTAAAGTTGATTTGTCTACGTAGATCAACAGACAAATTTTATTTAGTTACTTTTTATTAAATAATTGCAATCAATACAAATAAAGTAACACAACCTATGCGATAAAAACGCTGTTCTACCACATAACCTACATAATAAAATCAACTGTCTTATAAGCAAACTTATTCAGCTGTTATATATTAAAATCAACTTTTAATTGGATGAACTACCTATATTGCATACCTTGCCCCTTTTGTGAAATGTTTTTCCCATATAAAACTAAAATTACTTCATTAAATTTAATTAATGAATTATTATTTGAAAAAAAACCTGTATTAACACCAATTGTCATCCACTACAACTTTATACGAATGTACTTTAACTGAAGTGGACGGCTAGTTTTTATTAACGATTGAAAATTTGAATAAGATATATAAATAAACATATATATAGAGAGTGTGAACTAATAGTAAAAATTGAAAAAATACTTACTACTTACTTACTTACTAGCCAACGCCCACCCTTGGCTGTCCAGCCATTTGGCGGCGCGCTGACCAGTATAATCGAGAGATCCTTGTGGCCTCTGTCTCATCTGTGGGACTGTGGTCCAGCGACGAGCAAGTGCGAAGGTGTTCAGCTGTCATGGTGCCGCTTCCACATAGGGTGCATTCGGGTGATGGTACAGCATGTATCTTGTGGAGGTGCGCAGCCAGATAGTCATGTCCGGTCGTCAAGCGGAAGAGAGCCACACTCTCGTGTCGTGGCAGTCAACCGTCAATGGGACCGTCCGTTATTAGGGTAGCCCAGCTTTTGTTTCGGGATGCTTCGGTTCTAGCAGATACAGTGCTTCTCTGTAATACGCTGTTTATCCGGGCTTTCATTGTAGTGAGGGTAATGGATTGGCACGGCTGTGGTAGTGCCGCTCCTTGCTTGGCCAGTTGGTCTGCTTTTTCATTGCCTTGAATGTTTACGTGGCTTGGGATCCACTGCAGGTGAATTTGCCATCCCCTATCCTGCAAAGTCTCTAGCTTTTGGCGACAGTCCATGGTTCTGTTACAGTCTGTCACTCTATTACTAGATACACCGAGAATTGCTGCCATTGAGTCAATTAAAAAGACTGCCTGGGCGGGTGGTTCTATTTTCTCGAGTTCTGTGGCAGCCGCTAAGATAGCTGCCACTTTGCCATCATAGTTGCATTGGTTACTTCCAACAGCGACAGATCCCTCAAATAAGGTACAATGAAACCCTGCTCCCGTGTGTCCACTTTGTGGCAAGGATGAGCCGTCTGTATAAACATTCGTCTGGTGGGTAGTCGCTGTTGATGGTTGCTATCGCAGCTGTCCTCAGCTCCTCTGGATGATAATTTATTTTTGCTTCAGTGATTCCGGGTAGAGTCATCTTAACCGCAGGTAGGTGATGGAAAACTCGGTATGGGTTTGTCGATGGGGCTATATTCCGTGGTTCTATATTGTATTTTTTATATAGTTCTTTATAGACAACAAGGGGGTTTTTTTGTGTTTTGAGCCTACTTATAGCTTCCCTGTAGTTTCCCCATCTACTGTGGTATATTTTTCTACATCGTTCCCAAAAACAGAGACTGAGTTTGTCTCGTCTAACATGGATAGGCTCTATCTGCAGTTGTGCTTCCATGGCAGCTATTGGGGTTGATTTAGGGGCGCCCGTTATTACCCGCAGTGCGCAATTCTGAACTTCATCTAGTTTTCGAGAAGTTACGCCTGCCGTGGTGATGGTTGCTTCCGAACCGTACTCCAGGATAGGCCTCACGTAGGTTCTGTATGTGGTGGCCAGAACATCTTGGCCCGCTCCCCATGAAGTTGCCGTGAAACGCTTCAATATCCTAGCTCTTTTTGTGGCTGTTGGCGCACTCTTCTATATGTGCCCGCCATGTCATTTTGCTGTCTATTGTCATTCCTAGATACTCTGAGATGCCACTCTCACAAAGCTCGCTTCCCCCGCAGTGCAACTTTATCTCCACGCGTTTTGTGGATAATGTGAATAGTTGGTACAGCGTCTTACTCTTATTTATTTGCATTGCATTTGCTTCGGTCCACGACATCAACTTAGCGATAGCTTGGTTGGCTGCTTCTTCCAGCGATTTCATATTGGACCCAGTGACCCAAAATATTAGGTCGTCTGCATACAACAATGCTTCCACTCCCGGGATAGTCTTGACTGCCTTTATGACGTCATTTATCATAAGGTTGAAAAGACTACAGCTCAGAACCGCTCCCTGTGGTAGGCCCTGTTTTTGTAAACGGTACCTGGATGTTACTCCGTCATAACGGACCCGAAATTGTCGTTGTGATAGAAAGGATTTGATCCATTTGAAGAGGTGGCCAGTAATTCCACTCTTCACAACTTTGTGCGTTAGCAGTTCTCTCCAGACCACATCATATGCGTTTTTCAGGTCTATCAGCACTGCTAATGTGGACATTTTCGCTGAAAACCGTCCTTGACACATTGCGTGAAATATACCACTTGGTCCATTGTGCTTCTCTTAGATCTGAAGCCTGCTTGGGCGTCATCGATGGTGTTATGCAAATCGAAGAACTCATTTAGACGTCCCGTGATCAGTCGCTCAGTTATTTTGCTGCAGGTGCTCGTAAGGGCGATTGGGCAGTAGCTCGCTGTATCATTGGAAGGTTTGCCTTTCTTCTGTATGGGGATGATTTCTCCCTTCCTCCACTGATGTGGGACGTGGCTCGTCCAGGATAGGTTTATGATGTCCAGAAGGACTTGTTTTGCTGTTTTACCTATGTTTAGGAGCAGTTCCGGGAGGAATTCGTCAGTCCCAGCAGCCCTCCTCGATTTGGTGAGGGAGAAGGCTCTGTCCAATTCCGCTAAGGAAAATTTCTCGTAGCAGATCCGTTGGTCTCTCTTAGTAAGGCATGATATTAGCGGTCCTTTTGAGAGTTCTTTGTATGCACTTCTAGGTTTGTTTACTCTGCTGATCTTTGAGTAATGCTTGCACAGAAGGTTGGCAATATCCTTGGCGCCCGTGTATTCCTTGTTTCCTTGTTGGAAGGGTTCTTGTCCTTTCGGGATGGCGTCGTTGTTTAGTCGTGAGATAAAGCGGTGAGCTTTTAGACCATCCTTTCTGTAATCCAAGGTGGTAAGGAAGTTGCGAAAACTTTTCCTTTTTGCCTCCTTGATCTCTCTATGGAGGTGAGCTTGCGATTTCCTCAGATCGATGCAGTCTGATAGGTGTTTTGATTGCTCTGCTTTTCTTCTTGCGCTGTCTCTGGCTGTCCTTAAAGCAGTAAGTTTCTTGTTCCAGAAAGCTTTGTATGTTTTAACCTGCCCTCTAGGTATTGATAAGGATGCACATTTAAGTATCGCTTTATTCATGCTGTCCACTGCTGTTTCCAGTGATTTCCAGTTTATATCCTTCAGTAATGCCTCGTCAGTTAGGTTACGGTATTTAAGCCAGTTTGCTTTCTTAAAATTCCACCTAGGGAGCCTAGGCATAACCTCGCCATTCTTATCCATAGCTGTTCGGATGAGTATCGACCTATGGCCGCAGCCCGCAGCATCATCGAGTAGCTTTACCTTAGTTTTTTGGGCTATATGTGGGTCTACGAGGACTAGGTCTGGTCGGCTGTTACTACCAGAAAAAGCAAGGAAGGTAGGTGGCGTCTCTACAACATCCAGTAAGTTATCATCAATTAAATCTTCCACTTTTTCTCCGGCACGATTTGTTACACCGTAGCCCCATCTTGTGGAGGCGCTGTTGAAATCTCCGACAATGATACTGTTTGGTTGCAATGTTGTCTCTATCAAAAGTGTGGGTAGGACGTTACCAGGTGGGTTGTACAAATTCACAATGCTATACTGCTCGAAGTTTTTCCACACTCTAATCAGGACTATTTCAGATTTTTCAACTTCCTGCATCTCATATTTTGCTCGTAGGTTTGATTTTATTCCTACTATGATTCCAGATGCGACCTGTCGAGATCGCTTTAATGTGTAGTTTACATAGTTTGCAGTGTTGTAGCATTCCATGTGTTCTGTCGCTGCTCCGGCTTCTACTATAAAGTAAATATCCACGTCGTGCTTAACAACGCTTCGTTTGTATTCTAAAAATTTAATACTGTTGAGACCTCCAGCATTCCAGTATAAGATGCGAAGGCTTGTGTCGAGGTCCTGAGAAGGACCGTTTGCCGTTGCTGATGGCATTTCTGTAAGGTTCTCTTTTTATAGTCAGCGCACTTTAGGCGAACCTTGTGTTGATCGTTCAGTCTAGAGCAGGGGGCACCGCGTGCAGGCGATCAACATCACCCCCCCATGTTTGAAAAAATACCAACACTACAACCTTGTTAATTAAAAATACTTTTCCAAATTAATTACATTAGTGGAACAGTTTGACAAGAAATAACATCATATTACCTTTATATTTCCCTTTGTGTCATTGTATTTCCCTTTGTCTTTTCGTGCTTTCAAAAAAAACCTATTTAAAATTGTTTTTTCGTGTAATGAATATCAAGATAAATCTTCATCACGATTAGCAAAATTATAGTAAAATTTAACGATCACAAGATATGCAGTTAGTAGAATACCTGAAAAACAAACAAGAAATTGTCTGCTTTAATTTTTAATATCTAGAACCTATTTATAAATACCCAGTTTCTACATTTTAAATATGAATAAAATGAATAGAAGTGTTTTAAATTATTACTAGATTTGGTACAATTATAATGGGGAGTGGTATATCCTGGACACATTACCCTCCATGGATACCGTAAGACCTGGAAAAGCCTCTAGGCTCTCTCCTCTAAGACGTGTTGTTGTGAAGGGATCCAATAGTATATTAAAAATATTTAAAGAGTATAAATTGCTGTCATATGAAGAAATTATTCGTAAACCAACTGTGTATAATATGTTTACACTGCAGGTAACCTTGGGGTTAGAGCGAAACTGAATACAAAAATACGCTTATACTCGTACATCAACTGCGTAATAAGTTAAAGCTTATTGCATATAATAAACTTATATAGCATATTACAATACATTAGGTTTAGTTACGGTAGGATTATGGCTACAAGATTAGCTTCCCTGAAGGTTTAAGTTTCACTTTAACGAATGGGACATTTATTTTAAAAATGTGCATCAGGCCAATGTATTATAGGGAACGCTGGACGCACAAGAGTTTAAACTTGCCGCACAAGTCTGCAAGGCGAAGTAGGCAATACCAATACTCGGCTGTAGTTAGGTTAGAACAAATGTTTATTTATTGGATAGTAGAATTTAACCTCTCTGAATAAGAATATGTTTGGTTTACTTTGATGTGTGGTACTATCCAATAAATAAACATTAAAACTATAACATTTTATTCATTTATTTAGTGAGATTTCTATAAATCTTTTTACTAATAAGGGGATGGTTGGAGGACATTTGTGGGATGCTTGACTTCTTGGGACAATATTTTTTTAAAATAACCATTGACAATGGAAATTGAAGACCGCGTTAAAAATCATTACGAGGCCACCAAAGAAAGGATGATTCTGAGCTCTGATGAGAGGAAGGATGTTGCCAAGGTAAACACTATTGAATAATTTAACATTCTTATATTCTTCAACAACTTCGATAGAGCTGCAATCTCTATTTTGGTTTTATTTCAATAAAGATTTAAATATAAACATATGCGATATCACACGCACACAAATATTCACACACACACACACACACACACACACACACACACACACACACACACACACACACACACACACACACACACACACACACACACACATACATACGCACGCACACGCACACACACACACACACACACACACACACACACACACACACACACACACATACACACACACACACACACACACACATACACACACGCACGCACACGCACGCATGCACACACACACACACACATACATCGCCGCAAACCCCTGGGGGCAATGGATAAGTGCACTGAAACTGCCTACAGACGAGGGGTGTGCGTCTAAAATCAGGTGTAACAGTGGATAGACTGGCCGGCATGTGACTACGTCATACATATACATATATATATATATATATATATATATATATATATATATATATATATATATATATATATATATATATAGATTTTACCTATGAAATGGAAAATAATCGTAAAATAAATTTCCTAGATATCACAATAATTAGAAATGAAACTAGTTTAGAATAAATGATTTATCGTAAACCTACACAAACCAATCAAATAATACCTAGTTATTCCAACCACCCATATAATCAGAAAATGGCTGCTTTATATAATCAGCTTTATAGAATGAATACAATTCCTATGAGAAATGAGAATAAAATGTTGGAAAATAACATAATATACCAGATAGCCGTAGAAAATGGTTACAAAAAAAATACAGTAGATAAATAAAATTATAATATATTACAAAAATAAATTAGAAATAATATGCATTACAATAGTAATAATAATAATACTGTATGGAGTACTTTTACATACACTGGTTTTGAAATAAAAAAATATTTCCAAATTATTTACTAATAAAAACATAAAAATTGCATATAGAACTAATAATAGAATAATAAATATAATTACCCATAATAATAATATAAATAGCACATGAGAGAAATGGAGTTTATAAATTAGAATGTGAATTTTGTAATAAAGTTTATATAAGACAAACAAAGAAAAAATTGAAAGAAAGGTATAAAGAACATTTTAATGCTTTTTTAAAACCAAATATTTATAAGTCTAATTTCGCTACCTATTGTATTAATAATATTCATAATAATAATTGCTGTTTCCTAATATAAATAATATGAAAATTATAAAAGAAATAAATAAAGGATTAAAAATGAACGTATGTGAAGCTTTTGAAATTTATAAGCATAATATTGATAACAAATTGATAGATGAACAAATTCAAATACGTTCTAAATTCCATACTATGTTCAATGTATATAATGTTGTGGCAGCAGTTGAATAGGTTTGGCAATATTGTAATAGATTTGGCAACTGTGTAATGCTTTATCTAGTAACTTCATGTTTGTTAGACAGTTCTTTTGTCATTCTTAGTATTGTAATTCCTGAGGATGTTGGTAATGTCAACCAACGAAAAGCTTTAAATGTATTGCTCAATAAAATTTTCCTGTAATTGTGTATATTATTTAATCCTAAATATATATATATATATATATATATATATATATATATATATATACATATATTTAAATCAACATCATGTATTTCTAACAATTTTTCAAGTCATATGTTGTGCAATGCCCGAAACAAGTCGACCGCTTCAGAATTGCATCATCAGTTGTAGGCTTAAATACAGGTATATTATATACATAGATATTTATATTTTTAAATATACTTATTATTAAAGGTGAAAATAATGTTATTAACTCCTTATGTACTCTTCACCTAGATGATCCACTCCGACGTCCCTGAATTCCAGCGTAAGAAAGACGAAAGCTTCGCGACCAAAGCGATCCACGTGGGCTGTGACCCCGCCAAATGGGCGACCAAGGCAGTGGTTCCTCCAATCACTCTGACCACCACCTTTATGCAGGAAGAGCCCGGCAAATGTGTAAGTAGACTTTATACCCTTGGAAACAAATCCATTCCAACAGCGTCCCATATGGGTTAGCCTTGAAACATTGTAATTAGGTACTGACGTCTTGTCTCAAGCTTTCCTCTACATTAACCATATTTCTGTAAGTTTAGCTGTTCGAGTACGGACGCATGGGAAACCCCAACCGGGAGTTGTTGGAGGAATGCTTGGCTGCTCTGGACGGAGGTAAACATGGCCTCTGTTTTGCTTCCGGTTTAGGTGCCATTTCCAACGTGGCAACACTAGTGAGTGCGGGCGACCACGTACTCTGCGTCGAAGATGTTTATGGAGGCACTGTACAGTAAATATTATAATTGTTATTACTATTATATATTTTAAAATAAATAATATTTAAAAAAATCAGTCAATTTCTCCTTAGGCCAAGCGGCGTGCGTATGAAATATGTAGGAAGAAGTAAAAGTATGTTGGAAGAGGAGAGTGTAGCCAGGAATGGCTTCTGGTTCCTACTTCTTGCCAAAGCACACAACGGTAGATCCTTCATCTTGGAAGTATCTCCAGTCTAGCATGTGCCTAGCGTCAGGCCTGAGACGGGGGGGGGGAAGTGTTTGGTACAAGGCCCACCTTTGGAACGAAACGAACTACAACCAAGGAAAGCGGAAACCTTTCGTACAGCCAGGTTTCCGTATCTCTATACCGTGTCTGATTAATTCGGTTCAGGTAGGGCAATCGGACCTTTGCCCTCTTCCGGGGGCCCTTACCCAAGGGCCGAACCCCAGACTGGGGATCTTGTTCTAAGGGGGCATAACCCACCCGTTAGACATTAATAAACTCCTACTTTAGGTAAACAAAGTTTTATTTTATTTTAGTTTTTTAGTGTAAATACACACACGCGCGCGCGCACGCACACACACACTCACACTATCTTCTCCCTTATATATTTATCCTTTTTTATCTGTTAGAAATTTGATCATTCTAGTTACCGTTTATTAAATAATTAGAATTTACAACACGAAACGAATTTAAAAAACAAAGGCCTAAAATACAACCTACATTATAAATCAAATAACATAACAAACAGAAACATTATGCTACAAACTGAAACAGCCATACAGAAAACCGACACCAAAGACCAAGACTCACTTCGACATGACGTAAAAAACCTAACCAAACAGAAAAACATAACCAACAAAAACATGAACAATTAAATTAAAATCGCTGCAAACATAAAACAAAAAGCCCAACTAAACAACATCACACTCACCATAGCAGACAAAGGCAACACCACAGTAATTATTAATACAAACCGCTTAAACCAATGATTACATAATAAATAATAATATAGTACAACTACATACAGACCCAACAGAGAAATATCACAGAACCATCAAACCACTAATTAATACATCTAAATATATTATCAACAAAGACAAAAAATCCCACCTAAAACAAATCCACTCTAAAGCACCTACCCTCCGCGCTCTTCCCAAAATTCACAAACCCAATGTCCCAATCCGAGCCTCATTAACTACCATAATGCCCTTGCACATAAATTAGCAACATACATGGATAAAATAATCAGACAATCCATAAACCTAAGCACAGAAACACACATAAAAAACAGAACAAACCTCACAAATAAAATAAAAGACATAAACATATCACACAATTCAACACTACTATTATTCGACGTAACAAATATGTACGCCAACATACCCATACCTGAAACGCTCAACATCCTAGAAACCCAATTAGTACAGAACAACATACCTAGTTACCCCCGTTACGGAAACCATAAACATCCTCCAAACCATCATCAAACAAAACTATTTCACCCAGGACTCAAACTTCTATTCACAACCAGATGGCCTACCCATGGGAAGTCCTATCAGTAGTGTCCTAAGCGAAATTTTTCTACAACACATAGAAAACACAAAGATACTCACAAACAATAAACACTCACACACAATTATTTACTGGCACAGATACGTCGATGACATCATAACACTATACAGAGGCAAACTCATGTCAATGGGAAAAACTCCTCACCTACACTAATAAAATACTCCCAAAACTCCCCTTCACTTCAGAAAGGGAAACCAACCGATCCCTAAACTTCCTCGACCTAACCATAACAATAAACCACATACAAAAACAAAGCTTCAACATTTACAGGAAACCCATAACAACCGACACACTTATCCACAACACCTCAAACCACCCTATCCAACACAGACACGCTGCCTTCAGATCCATGCTCCATAGACTTAAAGAAGTCCCAATGACCACAGAAAACATAAACAAAGAACTAAACACAATTAAATATCTAGCATACACAAATGGATAGAACACCAGAATAATAGACAAACTATGATTTAAAATACAAAAAAAAACACTAAAATTAACACTACAGATAGGGAAAACAAATACATCACATTACCATTCATAAACAAAACAACAAACAAAATAGCCCGCAAATTTCAAAAAATAGGTTACAAAATAGCATACAAAACTAATAACAAGTTACAATACAAAATACAACACAACACCAACAACAAAGATAAACTACAAGCACCAGGCATATACAAACTGAATTGCGACGAATGTAACAAATTCTACATTGAACAAACAGGTCGCAGCTTTAAATAAAGAATCGAGGAACACAAATAAAACACAAACTCAACATTTTACAATCACATAATCGAAAATGGACACAAATATACAGACATTTACCATAACCTAGAAATCCTAAACATCAACAAATAGGGCCACATCTCAAAACACTAGAACAATATGATATTTACAGACACACAAAAACACAAAGTACAAACATATTAAACGAACAAACACAATACAAATCACACATACTCTTTGATACTATCGAAAACCTACCTTTAAAACCGTCACCACTTGACCCGACATCTCCAAGCAGAAGACACTGATGAAGATCGGCACACAGCGATCGAAAACGTTCTGTCTCAGTAAGTTTTAACAAATTTCCAAAATTTAAAGTTCGGATAGTAAAAAATATTGTTTAAGTGATAAATAAAAAAATAATTAGAATTAATATAAATAGTGAATTAACATCAAATGTCATCCACTAGAAGTTTTAAAAAATGTATCTGAACTACACTGGCTGAATAAAAGTATTTTACAAACGATTGAAAATTTGATATATATATATATATATATATATATATATATATATATATATATATATATATATTAGGATGTGAATTAAAAGAAAAAATTGAGAAATACATTATATATATATATATATATATATATATATATATATATATATATATATATATATATATATATATATATGACAATAATAATAAGTAAATCCAGATTAAATTCGTAGAAAACACAAAAATTTGTATTTTATCGATCTACTCTTGTAAACGGTAATTAATTTTTAAACATTCTAAAATTTAAAGTGTTTACACATTTAAACATTTTTAAGAAAGATTTTAACGTCCTAAAAAAAACATTCTACTTATGATAATTTTCGAAGGGCAAAATTTTAATTGATACACAAACAATTTAATAAGTACTTATGGATATAGCTGTTCATAGATTTCTAGTAATTATTGAGTTTATTCGATCTGTGTTCAAATATTGTAAGCGAAAGTCGATGCAGTGCGTCGAGATTTCCCTTATGCCTCTGTAGTCCTACTGCATATTTGCTTTTCACAGATATTACCAGTAATATAATGACAAAAATTATGAAATTTCTCAATAGTTTTCAGTCGTAAAATATTAAATTCACAAACTTTCTGCCCAGAACCTCTCCGAGGACTTTTGCCATTTCTATGCGATGTTAGTTTCTATAACACAAGTAGTTTTAGCGAAACCTTAAATTTATTGACACCGTAATAATTCTTTTACAGTATCTTTAAGGACTTATTGTGCAATATGGCAATAGAAACGTCATTCATTGATGGATCAGACGCGGACAAGTTCTGCGCAGGTCTCAGACCAAACACAAAGGTAAATAGATTTGTTTGTGAATTTTGTTACAGAAAATAAAATTAGAAAAAGAGCTGATATACAAAAGTAATTGATTCATGCGAGGAAAGCAATTGTAGAGGCTTTATGTGAATCTAGTTAATAGTAAAAGAATGTAATTAACAGAGAACTTTACTAGATGGAAAAAGATCTATTGAGTAAACATTTTATTGAACGAATTTAAATGAAATAGAAATTTTTATTAGACACGTTTAACTCTATATCGTTAAATTGTAATAATTATAGTAAGAATGATTTAAATATAAGTTATTTATTTACTAACTGTTAAAAAATATTTCATAATAATATACAATAAATAAAGTAACATAATTTTTGAAACAGCTGTTCTACAACATAACCTATAAAAAAAAAATCTGTTATCCCTAAATTTAAGTGATTTTCTCGTACAATTGTTCTATTCATTAGCGCGAAAAGTATTCACTCAAACAAGTAAAACAAAACAAAAAAGTTTTAAAGTCAAATCCTATTTAGGTTTACAAAGAGAAAATTTATTTTAGTTACTTTTTAATAAATAATTACAATTAATAAAAATAAAGTAACATAGCCTATGCGTTAAAACAGCTGCTCAGTTACATAATCTATAACATAAAATCAGCTGCTTCTGGAAATCATGTTATCATTTATTTTAGGCCAAATGGGACGAAATATCTGTATTGCATACCTTGCCCCTTTTGTTAAAAGTTTTTCTTCCGTATAAACCTAAAATAAATTCATTAAATTTAATTAATGGTATAATATTTCAAAACCTATATTAACATCAAGTACCATGCACTGCAAGTTTAAAAAAATGTATTTGAACTTGAGTGAAGGAATAAAATTTATTTTATTAAGGATTGAAAATTTGAACAAGACACACACACACACACACACACACACACACACACACACACACACACACACACACACACACACACACACACACACACACACACACACACACACACACACACACACATATATATATATATATATATATATATATATATATATATAAGGGGGTGTGAACTAATTGAAAGAATTTGATAATATCAATCAAGGTGTATATAGTGACGTAAGTATTAACCTTCCTCTTAATTTAGTTCAGATAATCATGAAATCAGTCCCAGAGTGAAATCGACCATTTGAAAAATTTCTCAATGAGCTTTTAAAGCGTCTAGTTGGAGCGTAGTTCTGATAATGGCCGAAACGAAAACGGAATTATATAGTAGTACTTGAGGTACAAAATATTTATCCTAAACGTAATGTAAAAGCAAGTAATATAACTACAAATTTTTCAAGTAAATTCCTACTGAGGTTAAAGAAGAAGTATATTTTAGCTACCCCAGAGCACTATTTATGGTGTTGTATGGTAACCATGGCAACAGTTTAAACTTCTACAGTGAAGGTTTTGACGACAACCAGATGAGAGAAAACAAATTCATATACATCTTTGGGAAATATATATTTTAAAGTAGGCGCAGTGCCAATGCGCGTTAGACTTCGAACATGAAGATTCACAGTTCGAATCCGGCTGTACCCCTCAAATTTTATAATTTAATTATTGAATAAATATTTGAAAAACTATATTAACATCAATTGTTATCCACTATATGTTAAAAAAAAATTATTTGAAATTGTTTCGATGAATTTAACTAACGATTGAAAATGTGTAAAAGATATTGGCATTTATCAGGAGAGTATGAGGTAATAGAAGGAATTTAATACGTAATGAGTATATATTGCCAGACGCGTTCTGTATGTATGATTAAAACATAAAACCTGGGAACGCTATTCATCTAAGTTGGTTTATATTTTCGCGGTCTACATTATTAAAAATAACTATTGTTACAGTATTATGAAGGTGTCAGTGATCAAGATCTCAGATAACTTGTTATAATTGTTTGAGGTGAAAGTTTGTAGCGACGCCACAAAAAGGTATTGGATGGAGATAAATATAAGATTTCATTTATCAGCTGATTTTATGTTAAACGTTATGTTTTAAAACAGTTCGTTTTAATACTTAGGTTATGTTACATTATTTATTGAACATTGTTAAGGAATAAGGTTTTTATTACTATGATCAGTTAATTTATTTAAATTGACATAAATCTCAATAAAAATAATAAAATATAACAATAATAATAGGTTATGTATTTTTAATCCAATTTTTGTAATAAAAATATTCCTAAGCGCGTCTGTTACATTTTAAGAACTGAATTTGTGTCTGGCAAACATCTATTAAATAGTTTTTGTTACCTACATTATTATATTATTAAATAAAATAAGTATTAGTCTTTATTAAATATATTTCTCAAATAGAGATATAATAATTGAATGAAAATGTATAAATTCATATTTTCAGCGATTGTCGTTGAAAGATTTGCAGCACTATTATCTTTAATTTGTTATTATTAGGAATAATGTTTGTGGTAAATTTTTAAAAAAACTGTATTATTGTTCCATATATTATAAAAATTGTTTAGGTGATTTCTTATTATGCAAAATAAAATGTTTATCTCATAAAAAATGTCTGTAGACGTTGCTATAAAAGTTTTCACTTCTGCCGACAAAGTGCCACAACCTAATGTTGTTATCAATGTACTCCTATCAACATTATTGTCAGATTTAATAAAGTGTCGATATTAGTAATATGGAAATGTTGTAACTAACTTAGGAAGGATCACTAAGATATCGTTGGACTTTAGTACGTCTTTAAGACTGCGTTCACGCTTTGCTATATTGATAGGGATTTTTCAAAATTTTTTATTATTAAGAAATTTTATATATTTTTCAGTTGGTGTTGTTGGAAGGACTGACTAACCCCTTGCTGAAGATCACAGACATCCGGAAAATAACTTCTACGGTTCGTAAATTCAATAAAGACATTCTGGTTGCTGTCGACAACACTTTCCTGACACCTTATTTTCTTGTGAGTTGCTATTATGTTTATTTGCTTATAAGAGTAATGACGTAATCAATGAGTTTACCTCATTCATACATTGAAAACAACACAAATAATCATCTATATTATTTCACCAAATAATGTACTAATCATTTAAAAGGATAATTAAAAACATTACTTAAAGACGTTGCCTAACCACATTACATAACAATTTACCTATTCAAAATTACTTAAACACACACACACTCTCTCTCTCTCTCTCTCACACACACACACACACACATGCACACACACACACACACGCACATGCACACACACGCGCGCGCGCGCGCACACACACACACACACACACACACACGCACACACACACACACACACACACATACACACGCGCGCGCACACGCACACACACTGCAACGTCCCCCCACCTTCCTCTGCCGCTACTCTGCCGTTTGCTGTTTGTTATATCCTTTCTTGCAGAATACCAAAATTTTATTGTTTACAAGAAAACTTATTTATAAACAACCAAAAATCTGCCTATCACCCTGCTTGTAAAACCGTGCTAAACTCCCTGAGTTAAGTGTATGTTTCCCGCTCGTAGGGCCAAGCCCACAACAAGCCTATTCCCGCTGACTACTATTTAAAATACGTATAAACTCTCCCAAATTAGTTTATCAATTGTGTATGGTCTAGGTATAGTCACACATGTCATTTTAATAGTCAGCTGGAAAGACACACATTTAAAATTATACACAAAATAATCACAGAGTCTTACCACCTGATGATGATCTGCAGAGACAGCAAGGGAACGTGCAAAATATGATCGTGTTTAAAATTACCTATTTTAAAAGACTCCTGTGTCCTTTTAAACACAATCTGCCAGTAGATAAATCTCTGGACTTTTATACAAAAAACCAACTAATCTTTAGACTAGCTCATGAAGTTAGTAGAGAGAAACTCTTTAAAAACATTAGGCTTTATCTATTATCATTTAATGAAATTTAATTAAATTTGTTTACTGATTTAATAATCATTTTCATATTAGTTGGAAAAAGCTAAACAGTTTTTATTAATTATTTGACACAGGATGAAATGGAAATACTGTTGATTTTTATGACATATTTAATTCTATTTATTTAAATAAAAAAGAAAATTTATCCTTTTATGTACAACACAATTATATTAACAAAACAATTCACTAAGTAACTTGTTGTTTCTTATGCTTTAAAAACTTATAATTTGCATATAGATTGATTACATTGACATAAACATAAAATTATTTTCCAAATTACACCTAATAAAAATTTATCTCCTACATTGAATTGGTAAATTCGTATTTTATGACATTTAATTTTTAAATTTATAATATTCGAAAAATTCTCATTTCCTTAAAATAAATGGCTTATGGCCAAAAACCCTTTGTAAGTTTAATATTCATTATTTTAAATATTCTGATCACATAAATTCATTTTATTTAGCATACAATTTATTAAAATTTTATAAAGAGTGAAGTCATTGTTTTAAGCTTGCAGATTTGTTTGAATTTAATAAAATTAACTAACTAAATTTGACGTGACTGGTATCGAATAAAGAAAATGACTTGCCAAAGATGTTCCTGCCGGTCCTTGGAGTCCCTCGTCTGGATTCCCTGGTCCTTGGACATCGGAAGTCGCCATCCCTGGTTCGTCGGTGGTGGTTTCCCTCTATTCCTGCGTCCTGGAGGCTGAGTCTGGAGCCTTCATCCTTTGGTAGTCCTGGATGTCGAAAGCGCTGAGGTTTTGGTCCATCTGGCCTGGTGACGGTCCTACTCGCGGTCCAGCATAGCGTTCCGCGGCACCTCGTGTTAAAAATTTATTTCAGACCGTCTCTAAAGTCTTAGAGACCTAGTATATATAGCGGTGAATTTAACCTACCTCACCCCGCCTGCAATGCTTGCTATCTCTCGATTTATTCCTTGTACAGGCAAGTCGGGCAACGAATCTGTTTTAGCTTGCAGAGTTTGATTATTATTTTTGGAACACTGAAAAATGTCTATTTTATTTAAACTGCTGTAACTTTTTTGTTTCTTAAGTTTTTTGAATTTTGTTTTCTCTAATGTTCATTCTGGCTTATTCTGGTTCTTTTAAAATGTCGATGAAAGTTCTACGTGGTTTGGTTCTAAAGATAGCTTTTTTAAGCACTTAGAAAGTTTTCGCCTCACTCCCGATGCTCAAATTTAGTTAGTTATTACAAATTTATTTTATAACATTTTTTAATTTAGCTTAACTATTCTATTTAAGGTTTTATTTAATTTTTCACTCTTTATTATTTGTATAATTCCCTACTTGATTAATTTAAAAACAACTTTATTTCTTAAAAACAGGAAATTATTTATTTCCTATTTGCCACGGTGTCTCAGACCGTTGCAAGTTCCCCGCTAGAGAGGTCAAAAATGTTTTTACTTTATTAAAATATTTTTTACCAATTCCTTATCTTACTCCTACTTAAACTATCTTATTCTATTACAAAAATTTCCTTATTATTAATCTCTTTTCTCTGGAGAAGTTTTCACCCTGAAACACTTCAAACACAAGTCATTAGCAATTTATTAGTCACTCCTGTCTACACTAAATTTTATTTTGTCAATTGACACATTGTTCACCACACTAATGGCTGTCATTTCCTTTATCTATTTACCTCGTCAATTTCATTTATATTAGTTATGGCTTTAAAAACAATGACTTCATAACAAGCCTACTTGCAATTAAAAACCTAACTAATTCTACAATATTATATTTGAAACATATTCCTTTTATATCTTAAGTATTACGTGTTATTGTGTCAGCTGTGGAAGTACAGTTTATCTAGCCGGGTTTGTTTATTTTCCGATAAACCTTTCCTTGTCGTACCGGCTAACTGTTACGTGAATTCCACATTCCATTGTACCTGGTAAGGTCAATGAGCTGGCTTGTAAACATTCTAATAAAGTACAACAACAATTCGACTTATCATGTTAAAACGTAACGACCCTTGCCTTCAAATTCTCTAGTTTTATATTGTACAATTTATAAAACTGGCTTGTGTCCTGATTATCTAAGTCCAATTGATAAATCCCCGTTGCTTCTGCTATTAATGCACAGTTCTTATTGTTGCGACCTTGATCGTCAGTACACAAGTTTTCTTGTTTTATATTGCAAGGTCTGACCCCGTATTTGTTGTACAATTTACTAAAGTTCGCCTGCTTCTTGATTTAACCGGCTTGTTGACTTACGCAGTGGAGGTAGCTCGGCAATGTTTGCTCAATACACACAGACTTCCTGAATAATCTTTTGTAATATTGGTTCAGTTATTAAATAGTTTGTTTTACATTTTAACATTTGTCCCTTTACAGATAAGTAGTTAATTTTAAAGTCTAGATTTAGCCATATTCAACTACTGCCTATTCTTGTTTTTACTTTAAATCAGTTTGTTAATCATTCTGACAATTTTATTCCTGCCTAATTTCGCTTATCGCTCGCGTACTGGTTCTATTATTTGAGCGATATTCTAATTTGGCATTTCTGTATTTTTTGGTTCATGATAAGTGTAAAGTTCACATTTTAGAATCCCTTTACTCGTCATAAAACCTTTTAATGTCTTTAATGTCATATACAACTTTATAGAATACTTTATGAGATATTTTATAATTGTTAAAACAGTTAATTTGATTAATTACTTGTAACAAATCAAGTTATTGTTCCTGAGTTTGCTTCATATCCCGTAAACATTTCTCGTTAAACATTTTGGAATTTCCGTAGAACATTCTATTTACTTTGTCCTGCTTTAACTACATTTAGGCCCTTTTGCCCTCTACTATTCTGGTACGTCCGGCTTATTTCGTTGCAAGGAATGTTTTATAAAATCGTTCCCCGCCCGTCCACCGGATGTTTCAGTGCGGCCGTGTTTACAAACACTGGTGCCTGCCCTAATCTCGAGCTCTTGTTTACATTTGTTCGACTTGCTGGGTCTTTTATTCAAAACATCTGAATACTTTATTAATAATTGTTGTATCCTAGACAATTCTTGTTTATTTAAAGTACAGCGGTTATTATTGGTACTGCCTATCTTAATAGCATTTAGTTTGAAATATTTTTTACTCGTCCTGTATTTTTTTTACGGCGCTTTGCGTTACGCCATTGTGCATAACACCTGTATTTTATTTTTGTTTTCAATTTATTGTTACTTGGTTTATTTTGGTAATTTTGATACTGCTGAGATTTACTTTTAAATTTATTATTAGCGAACAATTTGGACTTCGTTTCCAAACAAGATTGATTATAATTAAAATGTTTCGGAATTCCTGTTAAGTCTAACTGATTAGTCTCCCGACAATTAAGTCTTTCCCTAACTTGTTGGAATTTTATTTGTTTCGGCTTGTAGCCATTTTTATTTAATTCGTCGAATCCTCCCTCGTCATTATTTAATTTGTTTGTTGTAGGTTTGGTTAACCCATTTTTTGCTTTGTTTAATCCCGTTAGCTTACTTGATTCCGTTCTTTCACAGTTTAATAATTCACTCTCCCTTGAATTTTCGCTTAATATGTTGTCTAAATTTTTGGTAATCTCATTTGTAACTTTATTCGTTGACAATTGTTTTAATTTTATTGTTTGTTCCCCGCTTGTATCGTTGGAACATCTTAAATTTTTAGTTATATTTTTGTTTACAGTTTGTTTACATTCTAGTTTGTCACCACCTAACTCGCACAAGGACCCATCTTCCTGACCCTTGCCCGTGAACAGCCCCGTCTGCTCGCTATCCACTATCGGACCCTCCAATGTCGGCTCTTCAGGTGTTAATTTGCCGTCGTTAATTGGTCCGCCTATAATAGGCGATTTTATTATATTTACTTCCTGTTCCCCGCTTGTATCGTCGGAACATAATACATTTTTGTTAATATTTTTGTTTATTACTTTATTAATCTTATTACATCCTATCTCTTGTCTTATATTATCTCTGTTATTATTTGATACTAGAAACTCCTGGTGCAGCAGATATCCATCAATCTCATACGTCATAAATGATCTCTCCATGTTTATCCGGGCTTTTAACGCACACAAAGTATTTGCTCCCAAGATGAGGTCAACCCGTAGATTGTCCACTATCAAGAAAACAAATTCCTTTGTGTGTCCGTTTAATGTTAGAGGTAGCATCGTTTGTAATTTGACTCGTTTACAGGTTGACCCTAATGCTGTGACTATCGCTACGTTAGCTATAGGTAGCTCATAGAATAAATTCCCGTTTTGTTTTAGGGCTATGTATTTTTCTGTTTTAATCACAGACATTTGGGCACCTGTATCAACTTGGGCAATTAACTTATGGTCTTTAATTTCGCACTCTATCACTGGACACTGGTCTACATTCTCCAGTTTTATAACCGAGTCATTTCTTTCCTCTAACAAATCGTCCCTAATAGACATGGAAAAACCGCCTAGGCTGATCTTATTATGATGGTAAACCGGCTTTTCCTTCGGTCTCTCGCTCTGAATTATTTTTTATTTCTTATTGCTTCGGATCTCTAACCTGGTTAACGTATCTCCCTGATTGTTGCCAGAGATCCTCATATTTAGTTTTTTGGCTTCTGGTCGCTTGGTCCGGGGATAGGCGATTTAGGATGAGGGTTTTTAGGATACTTGGTATCTTGGTATTTTGCGGTATCACCATGGGACCTTGGGTTAGGGTTAGGTTGTTGGTTTGGAGCAACCTGCCTCTGTTGACTTCTTTGAGTGTTCCCATTACCATTTCCATTGTCAGTAACGCTGTCTAGCTGTTGTAGGAAAACTATTGCTTGTTTAATATTACTTGTGGGGTTCCCCACACTAGCTAGCTGAACGTTACTCCCAAAATGTTTCATCAACATGAAAATTAGATGGTTCTCTGGGATTATCGGGTCTAAGTTTTTCGCCCTGTTTACCATCATAATAAAATACTCTGCCATAGAGTATGGTCCATTATTATGGTAGCGCCCTTGATTTATTTGTCTGCGTATCCGATCCTGCTGGCGATAACTCCAGAAATGCTCCGTGAATTCATGCCTGAATTCAGAATAAGTTTCTGTGTTGTTCTTGATGGCTTTCCACCATGCATCCGCTGCCCCTTTCAAATATCGCTCTACAATCCTTAATTTGGCAGTCTCGTCCATAGTATTGTCTATCTCGGTAAATAGGTCTTCTATTTCCCCTAGGAATGTCATTGGATCTTCTTTGTCATTCCCCCAGAACTCAATCCTACGGTACGTAGCCTCCCCGTTCCTGTCTATTACCCTTGGTAAGCAAACTTGTGTTACTATTCCTGCTCCAGCTGTTTGCTGTACTTTTGCAACTTGTTGTTTCATTGTTTTAAAGTCCTCTTGGATATTCTGTACTTTTTCATTTAATTTAGCCGTTTTTGTTTCCGTTTTAGTTTATAGTCTCTCTATTTCCGTCTCATGTTCGTTTAACTTTTCGTATATGTGATTTGTCTTAGTCTCATTTTCTTTTTGGTAGTCATCGAATTTTGACTGGAAAGCCTCCCATAAATGTCGTCTTTCCATTTTCTCTTCCTCCCTCTATCGTTTTTCTTTGTCTTCTCTCTCCTTCTCCCTTTGTTTTTCTTTGTCTTCTCTCTCCTTCTCTCTTTGTTTTGCTTCCTCCCTCTCTTCCTCTCTCAATCGTTTCTCTTCCGCCTTCTCTTTCTCTCTCAATTGTTTCTCTTCCTCTCTCCATTGTTTTTCTTTGTCTTCTCTCTCCTTCGCCCTTTGTTCCGCTTCCTCCCTCAATCGTTTCTATTTGTCTTCTCTCTCCTTCTCTCTTTGTTTTGCTTCCACCTTCTCTTTCTCTCGCTCTTCTTTATCTTTTTCTTCTTTTGCCTTGAAAAAGGCCATCAATTTATCTATCTCGGATTTAGACATTTTGATTTAATATTTATTATTCAATTAATTATTTATCCACTTATTCCTTTCTTTTTGATTTGCTTTAGGCCAGATGGCTCCTACCCGCTCTTTCGTTTAAATCTTTATTCGAATTCAGTTATTTATTTATTTTATTTTTATTTGTACGCTCTTGGATTCGTTCAATTTATATTATTATTTAAAAATTTAATTGCATTATTTAAAACATTCTGACTTCACTTATTTAAACAATCTCGATTTATTTCTATAATGTAACTATTTAATCTTGATATAGGGAACCTGTTCAAAGTCCCTACCGTTCGGGCGCCAATTCTGCAACGTCCCCCCCACCTTCCTCTGCCGCTACTCTGCCGTTTGCTGTTTGTTATATCCTTTCTTGCAGAATACCAAAATTTTATTGTTTACAAGAAAACTTATTTATAAACAACCAAAAATCTGCCTATCACCCTGCTTGTAAAACCGTGCTAAACTCCCTGAGTTAAGTGTATGTTTCCCGCTCGTAGGGCCAAGCCCACAACAAGCCTATTCCCGCTGACTACTATTTAAAATACGTATAAACTCTCCCAAATTAGTTTATCAATTGTGTATGGTCTAGGTATAGTCACACATGTCATTTTAATAGTCAGCTGGAAAGAAACACATTTAAATTTATACACAAAATAATCACAGAGTCTTACCACCTGATGATGATCTGCAGAGACAGCAAGGGAACGTGCAAAATATGATCGTGTTTAAAATTACCTATTTTAAAAGGCTCCTGTGTCCTTTTAAACACAATCTGCCAGTAGATAAATCTCTGGACTTTTATACAAAAAACCAACTAATCTTTAGACTAGCTCATGAAGTTAGTAGAGAGAAACTCTTTAAAAACATTAGGCTTTATCTATTATCATTTAATGAAATTTAATTAAATTTGTTTACTGATTTAATAATCATTTTCATATTAGTTGGAAAAAGCTAAACAGTTTTTATTAATTATTTGACACAGGATGAAATGGAAATATTGTTGATTTTTATGACATATTTAATTCTATTTATTTAAATAAAAAAGAAAATTTATCCTTTTATGTACAACACAATTATATTAACAAAACAATTCACTAAGTAACTTGTTGTTTCTTATGCTTTAAAAACTTATAATTTGCATATAGATTGATTACATTGACATAAACATAAAATTATTTTCCAAATTACACCTAATAAAAATTTATCTCCTACATTGAATTGGTAAATTCGTATTTTATGACATTTAATTTTTAAATTTATAATATTCGAAAAATTCTCATTTCCTTAAAATAAATGGCTTATGGCCAAAAACCCTTTGTAAGTTTAATATTCATTATTTTAAATATTCTGATCACATAAATTCATTTTATTTAGCATACAATTTATTAAAATTTTATAAAGAGTGAAGTCATTGTTTTAAGCTTGCAGATTTGTTTGAATTTAATAAAATTAACTAACTAAATTTGACGTGACTGGTATCGAATAAAGAAAATGACTTGCCAAAGATGTTCCTGCCGGTCCTTGGAGTCCCTCGTCTGGATTCCCTGGTCCTTGGACATCGGAAGTCGCCATCCCTGGTTCGTCGGTGGTGGTTTCCCTCTATTCCTGCGTCCTGGAGGCTGAGTCTGGAGCCTTCATCCTTTGGTAGTCCTGGATGTCGAAAGCGCTGAGGTTTTGGTCCATCTGGCCTGGTGACGGTCCTACTCGCGGTCCAGCATAGCGTTCCGCGGCACCTCGTGTTAAAAATTTATTTCAGACCGTCTCTAAAGTCTTAGAGACCTAGTATATATAGCGGTGAATTTAACCTACCTCACCCCGCCTGCAATGCTTGCTATCTCTCGATTTATTCCTTGTACAGGCAAGTCGGGCAACGAATCTGTTTTAGCTTGCAGAGTTTGATTATTATTTTTGGAACACTGAAAAATGTCTATTTTATTTAAACTGCTGTAACTTTTTTGTTTCTTAAGTTTTTTGAATTTTGTTTTCTCTAATGTTCATTCTGGCTTATTCTGGTTCTTTTAAAATGTCGATGAAAGTTCTACGTGGTTTGGTTCTAAAGATAGCTTTTTTAAGCACTTAGAAAGTTTTCGCCTCACTCCCGATGCTCAAATTTAGTTAGTTATTACAAATTTATTTTATAACATTTTTTAATTTAGCTTAACTATTCTATTTAAGGTTTTATTTAATTTTTCACTCTTTATTATTTGTATAATTCCCTACTTGATTAATTTAAAAACAACTTTATTTCTTAAAAACAGGAAATTATTTATTTCCTATTTGCCACGGTGTCTCAGACCGTTGCAATACACCACATTAAAACATACAAACACACACATCTACATACATGTATACATATAGATGTACAAAAAGTATTCTAATAAATTGCTGTTTACAACCGACAGAGACCTCTAGAGTTCGGAGTTGATATTATAATACACTCGGCCTCCAAGTACATCAATGGGCACACTGACGTCACAATGGGCGTCGTCATAGTTAATGATGACGTCATACATGAGAAACTGAGGTTTCGTCAAGAAAGTGAGTATAATTTGAACTTTATTTAGTAATTAAGTCTTCGGTCGAAACCAAAAAAGTAAATACGGTGTAGTTATAAATTGTAAATTTCAATAATTTACGGACTAATAATGTAATCAATCATAAAAAATATTAATCGAATGCAATATTTTCAGCGTAGAGAACACACACTCATATATGTATTTACATACATACAT
Source organism: Prosapia bicincta (assembly GCA_036971475.1). Lineage (NCBI taxonomy): Eukaryota > Metazoa > Arthropoda > Insecta > Hemiptera > Cercopidae > Prosapia > Prosapia bicincta. The sequence continues at coordinate 199,418,398 of JBAIZL010000002.1, forward strand.
TTACGCACACACACACACACACACACACACACACACACACACACACACACACACACACACACACACACACACACACACACACACACACACACACACACACACACACACATATATATATATATATATATATATATATATACATGAATCTAAATAAAAAAATATATTATTTTTGTTTTCATATTATTGTCAACGAGATCTCCCCTGCATTTTACGTTCAACAAGGATTCTTGAATATGTTTAATAAAAATAGGTAGTTTAATAAAAACGATTGAGTTTTTCAAGCCATTATTTTCCAGACCCTTTTTCTCTCTCCATTATTTTATATTAAGGCTGAAGGCTACTGTTTTTATAAGAGATACTTAGTTTATGCAGAATGCTTACAATGTATTGCCTAACTAAATATATGTTTAACAAGTGTACTACTAATTTGATTATTTGTAGACTTTGGATCTGTGCCTTCGCCCTTCGACTGCTACCTGGCTCTAAGAGGGTTGAAGACCTTACAGCTGAGGATGGACCAGCACATGAAGAACGGACTCGCCGTAGCAAAGTTCCTGGAGTCACATCCAATGGTGGAGAAAGTTATCTATCCAGGTTATATGTTTCAAGTATATTCAGACTAATATCATACAATCATATAAATATTTCTTTGTTTTCCTAAATAAGCACTTTCCGGAATTTAACACTTTAGAAAGATGTGTACTAACCAAAGGGATTAGCTAAGGCTATAGTAAAACTGAAGTAAGTAATCTGTTAAAGTAACTAGTTCTGGTTGTTGCTCTAGGCTTGGAGTCCCACCCACAGCACGAGCTGGCAAAACGCACGTGGGCGGGGTGCAGCGGCATGTGCTCCATGTACCTTAAGGGAGGTCTGAAGGAGAGCAAGGCTTTTCTAAAGGCGCTCAAAGTGTTCATTTTGTGCCCAAGTCTTGGAGGCTACGAGAGCCTAATCAGCATGCCGTAAGTGTTGGCAACCTCTTAAACAATTACAACTACTTCTATTATTAAGCATAAGGAACAGAAGATGGCGGACGAAACAGTACGATTAGCAATAAAAGCATAGTTTAATTCTCAAACAAATTTACACATCTAAAATAATTTGAAAACTTTATAATTTTAAAAGTATTCACCTTAAAAATACGTTTAAATTTTTTTCCTGAAATTAATTTTTTTTAAAGAAAACCAAAATGTTTTCTTAAAATCATGATATGGGTAAAAAAATATATCGTTAATACTACGTAGATGCAGAAGGTTGGTGTTTGGCATTTGCGATAATAATAATACATTTAACCGAAACTCACAATAAATACGTTTCTATAACAGACGCGTCACAATCATCAATAGTGATGTGACGGACAGTTTATAACAAGTAAAATATATCTCATGAAATTATTAGCTTAATTTTTGTAAAGTATAATTTCGTTCCCTGATGACGCGTTTGCTGTGATAAAGGTGTTTATTGTTTCTGTGTGAGTGTGTGTGTGTGTTTTTTTTTTTTTTTTTTTTTTTTTTTTTTTTTTTTTTTTTTTTTTTTTTTTTTTTTTAAGGAGGTGGGGGGAAGATCTTCAAAAGACACCCGATGTTATGGGTAGTGTCGGATTCATCTTAGTATGGAGCCGAGACGCCTACCGACTAAAAAACCCCCCTTCTCCTCTTTCCAAAAGCCTTAATTCCCCGCGGGACCGCCGCTAGGCACTACTTCACGGGGCGGCATTAGCGCTTACGCTCTCCCATCTTTTTCCTTCCCTACGTCCCCCACTAACTATTAGCTGGGTGTACTTTCCTTTTCTTTTCTTCCTTCCGCAGTTCTGTAATCACTTCTCTGGTGAAGTCCGTTGTGGCGTTCCATATAGCTTCTGATGCGAGCATTTGCTCTACTAAATTTTCTGGCGTAATCGCCACGTTGGTTAGCCTTTCGAATTCTCTTCGCTGTGGGTTAAATCTTGGACATGTGAAGAACACATGTCTCGCGTCCTCTTCTGCTCCATGACATACTGGGCAATTCGGTGAGTCCTCCTGCTTATACTTATATAAGTATTGTCGAAAGCATCCATGTCCAGTAAGTAGCTGCGTCAGGTAGTAGTTGGGATCACCGTGCTGACGGTTGGTCCATTTCGCTATCCGTGGGATGAGCTGGTGGGTCCACCTGCCCCTTTCAGAACCATCCCACTCCACTTGCCATCGTTGTAGACTCTTCTCCCTTTCCCTTGTTCTGGAATCTCTTGCCTCCACCGGTTCTCGGGTTCTTCGCCGATACCGTCTCCTATATTCCTCTGCAATAATCTCGATCGGCAGTATCCCGATCGGCACGTGATCCCGAGATCAGTTTAGAGACAGTCCTAAACGCGCTGGTGATCCTTAATGCCATTTGCCGGCCAACTGGGTATATTCTTCTTTGGCATTCTTGTAGCTCTAGTGCCTTTGCCCAAATGGCAATACCATAGGTCAGTATTGATGTCACAACTGACCCAAGGAGCGCTCGTCTTCTTGGTTTAGGACCACCCACATTCGGCATGATGAGGGATAATGCTCCTCCAACTGCTGCCGCCCTGGAGCTGGCATGCACTACTTGATCCTTGAAGTTGAGACGTGCATCTATCATTACTCCTAAGTATCGTACTGACGCCTTGGACTCAACCACATGCTCCCCAACTTGCAGTGTAATTGTTTCCCTTTTCTTCCTGCTAGTTATGAGCACTACCTCTGTCTTATACATTGCTATCTTGAGTCCTGCTTCCCTCATCCAGTCGGCATATTTCCTGAATGTTTCGTTAAACAGGTTTTGTATGTCCTCCAGGAACTTTCCCACAATCACCAGGGCGACATCGTCTGCAAACGCGACCTGCGATACGAGATCTTCACCTTCATTCTCGGGATCTTCACTTCAAGGAGACCGTTGTACATTACATTCCACAAGAGCGGTCCCAGGACCGAGCCCTGTGGCACTCCTCCACTAACTTTATACATTTTTTGTCCCTCATCTGTGTCATATTGCAGAAGTCGGTCAGTGAAGTAGCTGGCCACCAACTTCTGCATGTACTTAGGGACATCGAACTGGTCCAGTGCTTCCATTATTCTACCCCACCTTGCAGAGTTGAATGCATTTTGCATATCCAGAGTGACTACTGCGCAGTATTTTTTCTCATCATCAGTCCATCTGTCTCCTGTAGTCGCATCCTTTGCTGTGCTCACTACCATATTAATCGCATCAGCCGTTGACCTTCCTCTGCGAAAACCATACTGACTATCTGACAGATGCTTTTCAACTATTTCCTCTATTCTTGTATACATAATCTGCTCAAGAATCTTTCCCACCGAGTCAAGCATGCAGAGTGGACGATAGGATGATGGTTCGTCCGGTGGCTTTTTTCCTTTTGACAAAAGGTCAAGTGTCTGCAGCTTCCATTTGGTAGGAAAGTGCCCTTCCTGTACGCATCTATTGTACATATGTAGGAACATCCCTGGCGCTATATTTATGGCTCTTTTCAGGGCAATGTTCGGGATACCGTCGGGTCCTGGTGCCTTATTGTTTCTCAATCTTGAGCTCGCAGACATTAGCTCCTCTAATGTTATCGGTGGGACCGGCTCGTCAGTGCAGAAGTTACCTATCTGTAGCTGTTGTTGTCGCGGGAAGAGGTCCGTGACAATCCTCCCCAATAGAACCGGACAGGTGGGTGAGGCCTGTGATTGAGGTTTTACTCTTTTCATAACCACTTTATATGGTCTGCCCCATGGGTCACCTTCTACCTGTTCCACTAGTTCTTGCCAGCAGTGTGCCTTACTGCTTTTGATGGCCTTAACCAGTTTGAGCCGCGCAGCTTTATAGGATTCCTTCCGGTCGCTATAGTTCGGTTTTTTCCTGCCTCTAGTGACGCTTCTTCTTGCTCGGATGGCCTCCTGGCGACTGTTGGCGATGTCATTATTCCACCAATACATGGGAGGGTGATCATTTCTCGGACGCTTTCGCGTCATTGTGGCGTCACATGCAGCGGCAACTCTGCACATTACTTCCTTCACCTCATTCTGTGCATCATTTGCTGTAATGGCTTCGCTATTGAAGGCCACTTGGAATAGCTCCGCATCGAATTTACTAGCGTTCCATCCTTTAAGGTTCGTCCTTTTACGTGAGGGCCCCTTCTTAACCTGTTCCCCCATCACTTCAAAGCTGATGACCCGATGGTCGCTCATATTGAAAATATCATGTACCGTCCAGGCATTGCCCCCCCCCTGGTCAAGCTGGGACTAGCCCATGTAAGATCAACGATCGAGCTTCCACTATTCCTCTCAAATGTCGGGAGGGTTCCGGTATTCAGGAGGACCATGTCCAAGAAGGACATCGCCTGGAACGTTTTATTTCCTCTTTCATTCGTTTTCTTGCTGCCCCACTCCAATGCCCAGGCATTAAAATCACCAGCTATCACACTGGGGGAGTGTTCCTTGACATCCTTTACTAGCCTGTCAAGCAGGTCCGTAAATTCACTGGTGTTTAGGCTGGGCGGAGCATATATGCTATAAAAATGCACTCCTCCAAGCTTAGCCCTCACATATCCTCTTTGGGTGCTATCTGGTTGGTCTTCAAAGGGGCGGTCATTGCACGACCATATAGCAGCCTTTCCTGTGGCATCGGTAACCATGCTTGTGTTTT